>BPLQ01003844.1:1637-43692 GCA_021605075.1 Caerostris darwini | reverse complement strand
GTTAAGTAAGTGATTGGTAAAGAATGATGAAAAGATCAAATTAAGCTTCAACGAATAGAAAATGTTTACTTTTTATTAATTTAATGAATGAGGTAGATAATGTTGATTTTTAAGACTGTTTTATAATTATTTTACCTAATTTAATTTTTAATAATCATTACTTTCATTTAACTAAGAACTAAGCGATGAACAATATTTCTTGTTAGTCTGTCTTTCGTCAAATTAAATAAATTCGATGATTTTCGAACACGTGAGCATGCAACATACAGCTGCCCATGGGAGAAACACGGATTCTGAGGTTAGATTTTTTTTGGTGGTCTTTTACTGAAATTGATAATTGAAAAAATACAATACAATTAAAATAAAATCGGGATATAATAAGAAAAGACTTAAAAAAAATTCACAATAAAATACAAATGCAAACGATCGTTTAAGATACACGAACACCTTCGAAGGAATTTTTTTTGAAATTTTTTATCTTTGTACACATTTTTGGATTGAATGTATCTAAAAACTAATGATTTCACATAAAAAAATTTCATTATTATTTTTTTAAATTTTTATAAGCTAAAATAAGGGTAAAAATGGCCAAAAATTGATACTGTTACAAAACCTGAAATCAAATCAATATTTTTTAAATTTCTGAGTTTGTATTTGTTTGTACTAACATTTTACAGTGAATAGACCTCTGGTAAATTTATATCATTATTATTTATTATTTTGTGCTAGTTTAAATGCTGTCGACACAAAATTCTTCCAAAATTTGCATGTAATTCCAAGTTTAACAATTAAAATAAAAAATATTTATGTAGCTATAATCATTTCCTGCAAAATATTTATGAAAAACATAAATACAAAGTTTTTGTAACATTTGGATCAAAATTACTTGTGTTATGGTGTTTCACATGAAAACAAAAGGCATAAAAATTCATTCTGAGAAAAAGCTAAAAACAACTTTTAATTAGATATATTACTTTTAAAAATGTTGTAAATAGATTAAAATGCCATTGAATTATCAAGTTCATAGTCTTATTTATTAAAAAATATAGTTTTATTTTTCCTTAAAGCTGTAAATATTTTCTGAGCTTTGTTTTGAAAAAGTTAAAATTTGCTTGACAAAATGTTTTTTTACAACTTCCTGCTATTTGCAAAGTCTTTTTAAAATGAAATGACCTGAATTTAAAATATTTAGCCTTTTTGCAAGTGTTCAACTTGCAACTATTATAATACCTTTTATAAAATTTAATGTTATCATTATATCAAGTAATTGCAGAGTTTACTTCATTTTCACACTTTTCAAAAAATCCTTAAAATTCATCATCTTTCTTTAAAATTATATTGTCTCTATTATATTATCTTGTAGATCACATTTCATTTTAGAATTCTTAATCAAATACAACACATGTTGACAAACTTTAAGCATAGAAAAGTTCAATGTTTTGATTCACAACTTTTCATTCCATATATTTTATTCCAATTCAAATTTAGAAATTTTTTTTTTTTCTTCACAAAAAATGTTTTATTATTTTATGATGAAAGAAATCACAAAACAAATGGAAAAGTTGATGAGCTTTAAATTCTCCTTTATTAATATAAACACTTATTTAGTTGTTTTGTTTTCTTTAAATAACTTCCAACTTAAAAGTACCATTTATCAATTTTTCTTCGACAATATTTAAATCACTCAAATTTATAACTCAAATTCTTTGTTTTCCAAATAACAAAAGTTTTTAAAATAAAATATCCTTGATTTTCAACTTGCAACTATTATAATACCTTTTATAAAATTTTAATGTTATCATTATATCAAATAATTGCAGAGTTTACTTCATTTTCACACTTTTCAAAAAATCCTTAAAATTCATCATCTTTCTTTAAAATTATATTGTCTCTATTATATTATCTTGTAGATCACATTTCATTTTAGAATTCTTAATCAAATACAACACATGTTGACAAACTTAAAGCATAGAAAAGTTCAATGTTTTGATTCACAACTTTTCATTCCATATATTTTATTCCAATTCAAATTCAAACTTAGAAAATAAAAAAAATATTGATAATCAAATCAGGTAAATACTTACATACATTTGATTTCTTTCTCATAGAAATAATATAAATTTCATACAATATAATTTTCACAAAATGTAAAGTAGTAAATAAGACAATAATATTCAGAACATGAGAATTTTACGTTTATGTAGTACAGGCATCGAGACACGGCGCCATCTAACGTACCTTTTATTGTGGTATATCTTTCGTCTGTGGTGGAAACTAACTTTTTACTCCAACGATGAAATTAGTGCAAATAAGAATTCTGCAATTAATTATCGAAATAGCAATAAAATAGTCATTATATTATTCGAATAATGAAGCTACGAATTCCTCTAATTGCAGTATTGCAACCCTAAAGAAATTGGCGAAAATTCAGGGTTGCAAGATTGGCGACTTCCTCAATGGTAGATTTTAACCGATTTTGCAATTAAATACGAAAAAAATCTGAATAAAAACTATCCTATTTCTCAAGTTGGAACAAAACACACATTTAAAAAAAAAAAAAGTTAAAATCGGATGGTTAGTTTCGGAGTTCATCGCGAACAAACATCGTGACACGGGAATTATATATAATAGATAAAGAAAAAAGTATAATACACTGTCATTTTAATAAACTTTCTTGCATGTCAAAACATTTCCATATGGAATTCGCAGTGGAATATATCTCGAAATTAAAACAATATAAAAAACCTTTTTTTTTTTTAATAATTTCACCACATTAAACTAGTTATATGAACCGAAGAAATAAAGCATTCATATCTTTTTTTTTTTTCACACAATAAAACAAGAAAATTAATTACAAGCCTTCCTCATTTTCGCCTCCAAACAAACTGGGGAACTCGATTGTTAAAAATACAAACCGTAATAAAAAAAATATATATGAAATAGAAGAAAGAAAACTCCATTTAATTAAAACATCTTGTCACGCTTTAGTTTACTAACGAAAGATGAAAGCACGTATGTTATCTTACAAGTGAAGAAAAAAACGAAGGTTGTTTTGTTGTTAACCAACTGTATTTCCTGTTAACAATTGTGTATATTAATTCAAGAATTAATATAAAAAAGATGGATAGTATAATATAAAAAAATCAACCATTAATGTAATGAATTAATTCACTCTGAAAAAGCACTGTACACTAAAATAATTACTTTCCTATTTTCTTTTTAAATCGGCAACACGTTAAAAAACTTCTTTTTTTTTTTATAAATGTTAGTATCGTACTTTTAAAGAAAAAGATTTTTAAAGAAAATATGTTATTCGTACATACCTATATAACTCAATAAAAAATTATTTATACTGAAGTAAATTAAGTTTATAATAATTATCATTATGTTGATTGCGAAAAAAGTAAGGAACATAGAATAGAAAAAAAAATAAACCATATCTTTTTATCTCAATTACTTCCTATCCGTAGATTTTATTTTAAAATTACTTTTTTTCCCTTATTATTTTGTACCTTTTGTACTATGCAAGTAGTTATAAGTGTAGTAAAATACTCAATAATAAGTAAATCGTTTAAATATAACGAATAACACAATTACAAGAATAAGAGTCTAAACTGTCATAGCAATTAAATATAACTACAAAACCAAAGTAAAAAGCATTAAATACAATGTGGAAGGGCAATGGTAAGCATATTAATTTTTTCTCGTGAATGTGTGTGATGTATTTTGTTGTACTAAGTGCGATGTATTTTATACACTGTGTATATATATATACGATGAATATATACTGTGAGATGTACTTTGTTGTTGAATATAACCATGCTGCCTCCTGCACACTTGAAAGAGCGCCCCCTGTGGCACCCAGGAAAAATGGTCAGTTGACCTGGAGACTCTCACCCGAGAGGAAGTACAGCGTAATTTATAGTCTCTCATCCCGACAGAAAAGATATTTAGTGCATCCTGGCGTATCATTTTGTCTCCAGATTTTCACCTGGAGAGGAATTATATTTCGCACACCCTGTGCATAACCGAATATCGAGTTTTCGGCTTAGAAGTAGAATCCTTTCACGAATCTAGAATTATGTGTCTTTAAATGTGTTGCATACTGTATTTCTGTAATTATATGTGTGTGGTGTTTGTGCGTGTGTCAACAAAGCTGCGAGTTCTCCAACCTACTTCTCAAGTATATCAACCCAACCCCAGCCTGTTACAACCTCAACGTGTACACTACATATTTATACATATATCGACTACATTTTCACATACACATACATTTTCTACATATCTACATAGTACATATTTTTATCTATTATGTTTGAATATAAATTAAAACCATTTAAAAATTTTCCCATTAATTTTTTTTAATATTTAGAATTAATTTAATTTGAAATCTTCATTTCTTTTTTTGTTTTTTTACTGTAAACATGTCTGAATTAAGAAAAATTGAATTGAATTCTTAAGTTCTTTCAAAATCCTGTTTAGATAAAAAAGCATGAACAAACTGAAAGGACACTTTAATCTACTAGATACTCATCGAAAAAAATCACTCATTATTTTAGATGACAAAACAAATAACTTTTAAATTTAAAATGATGCAACATTAAATTGAATTGCTACGTTCATCTGTTATCGTATGATATTCAGACTTTAATGTTTTCAGACATTAATCTGCCAGACATCATCAAATTCGATAAAAAAAAAACATCAATGAAAAGTAAGATAATTTAAATTGTTTGTTATGATAAACTAAAATCATAAGCATATATTTATTTTGATAACATGATTAATAAATAACTTCACTTGTCATGATTTGATCTCTTCCTATTCCGAAATCCAACGCGCTGTTCATAAGACGGCTCCAGACTCTGTTCTCGTTTTGTGTATTAAATATATAGACCATCAGTGGGTCTTCTGTTCCACAAATGAATGACATGAAAGCCCACCAGTGGGTGATGAAGAGAGGCCATTTGCTTTCGGGAAAGACTTTTAAAGGGTGGCCGCTCCATATTTGCGTGTCATATGCGCGAAAACCCGGAAAATTTCCACTAGGCAAGCCTGACTGTTGAAGCAAGACACTTTACACATGTCATAATCGCCATCGAATATTTTCGTTTTGTAACCGTGCTTCCTCCTACATATTGGAAAGAGCAACCCCCTTCTCCTTTGACTCTCAGGAAATATGGTCAGTTGGCCTCATGAATCTCACCCAAGAGGAAGTATTGCGCAACCTAGGCTCCCACTCAGAAACATTCAGTTTATAATCTCTCACATCGAGAAGAAACATATTTAGCGCATCCCGCCTCATTTGTCGGCCTAGAGATTCTCATCCGGAGAGGAAGCATATTTAGTGCATCCTGCATGTAACCGAGTATCGGAATTTCATCTTAAAAGTGGATTCCTACCATGAATCTATAATTATCTGTCTTTAAATGTGTTAATATTGCATGTGTGAGGTGTCTGTGCGTGTGTAATAAAGCTGTGAATCTTACAGCCTGAGCCACACGTATCTCAACCATTCACGCCCGATTACACGCTGGTTGACCAACTTGCACACTACAGTTCCTAAACGCAGTGAATGCAACGGAAGCGGCCAGTGGACTCGAGCCAGAGCCCTCTTGCACGCTAGATGTGCACATTACCTCCAATTCACTAGTTGTGCTTGTATAACATATATTGAATCAAAAAATTAAATGCACGTGAACAATTTATATACTTAAATTAAAACAACAACATATTTGACAATTATTATACATAAATTAAAAATGAAAAGCATGAAACAATAACAGTTACAATTAAACGATGACGATTTTTTTTTAATAATTAAAAATTTAACAGCACTATAAATCATACGTAATCAAACAAGCAATATCATTTCTGAGCTTAAACCATCTTCCGCACGATTAAACGAAAATTAAAGAAACTTGGAAAACAAAAGAAAAATGAAAATAAAAGCACTTTGCTATTTGTCCTTAAGTTTTCCCTAATCGAGATGAAAAAAGGGGAAAAAAATAAAAAATCCCGATTCCGACCTTTTATCTCAATTGCTGCAGAACGAAACGCAAAATGGACGGCATTATTACCGGTTAAGAACGAAAGGGAATTTTTATTCCCTTGGGTAAAGCCTAACTTCCCTATTCCGCTCCATAATCAAGATATACTCCGGTGGTTCAACTGAATTATTCGAGGGAAAAATTAAAGATGGCGCCTCACAAAAGAACGAACAACTGATAATTGGAGAGGACGATGGAATCGTGATTTCTCCTACCAACTGGCAAGAGCGTACAACAGAAATGGTCAGTGGGCCTACAGACTCTCACCCGAAGAGAAAGTATATTTCGTGCATCCTGCGCGTACCCAAGTTTCGGGTTTTCGGCTTAGAAGTGGAATATGTCCGCGAATCTATAATTATCCGTCTTTAAATGTGTTAAATATTATATGTCTAATTATACGTGAGGTGTTTGTGCGTGTCTAAATAAAGCTGTGATTTCTCCAACCTCAAGTATCTCAACCTGTACAATAACAACCCTTAACAATACTTTAAACACCCAAATACAATCTGGTTGACCAACCTGCACACTACAGTTTCTAAAAGCAGTGACTGCAACGGTCGCAGCCAAAGTGGAGTCCTCCTGCACGCTAGCAGCGCACGTTACTTCTAAGCCACAGGGGGCCTGATGGCCGACTGGCTGGCGCTCGGTACCACAGGCTTCAAGTTCGAATCGTGGAAGTGCCATGGATGTTTGTAACGGTTCGGAATCCCCATTAAACTGTAGGTCCTGGTCTGTTTAGCCCTCGTGTGCACAAGATGAAAGTAGAACGACAAACCAAACCAATCTAAGCGAAAAGTGGTGCTTGCATAACATACATTGAATTAAAAATAAAATACACATGTATAATTTTTATGAGTGCATATATTTGATAATTATTACACTTAAACGATGACGACTTCCTTTGAATAATTAAAAGTTAAACAATAATATAAATAATTTATAATCAAACAGTAATATAATTTCTAATGGTGGAGCCTACTATCTTCCACACAATTAAGCAAAAATTAAATTTGGAAAATAAAAGAAAAATCATAAGAAAGAGATCATTTGAAACGAAAAGTGCTTTGCGATTTGTCCTTAAGTTTTCCCTAATCGAGATGAGAAAAGGGGAAAAAAAGAAAAACAATTCCCGATTCCGACTTTTTATCTCAATTGCTGCAGAACGAAACGCAAAATGGATGGCACTATTCCCCTTTGAGAACGAGAGGGAATTTTTATTCCCTTGGGTAAAGCCAAACTTCCCTATTCCGCTCCATAATTAAGATATACTCGGGTGGTTCAACTGAATTATTCGAGGGAAAAATTAAAGATGGCGCCTCACAAAAGAACTACGGCTGATAATTGGAGAGGACCACCATTCACAATAAACTTTATGGAATCTGACACAGTAATTTCTCAAAGGAAAGAAATGTTTCGTCCTTGGAAAGATTTAACAATCCATAAACCATTGTAGAAAAAAATCCATTATACCGTACCTAACTCTCCCGTAATGCGGTAGGGAAAAAAAAGAGGGAAATCATTAGGTTACGTAAAATGGTGGAACCTTAGTAAACAACATTCGTTTTTGTTTTTTAAATTACGTAATTTAATAATGAATTTCGCTTTGCTGCAGTTTCACGGAAATAAATATACAATAGAATTTCTCAAGCAAAATTTCTCAATCTCTCAGTTTTCAAAAACATAAACACATTAGTAATAAACAAAGACATTAGTGAATCAAAATACGATATTAATACAGAACGAATGGTTTTAAAATTACGATTTTTTTTGTTTAGAATTTATTTTACATACAGGGGCGACAGAGAGACTAGCGCTCTGGCGCTCGATGACGCAGGTTTCGGGTTCGAGTCCCGGCGGTGCCATGGGTGTTTTTAGCGGTTTGGAATCCACTTTAAGCATTAGGTCCCGTTCTCATATGACTGTAAGGCGTAGGGCTGATAAACTACCCCGTAAAAAGAAAACATCTACTGACTCAAAATCTGCTAGTAGGCAGACGGCCCCCCCCCCCCCCCCCCCCTCCCAAAGGGTTATTGCGCCAATACTGATGATGATTTTAAATGTAGTATTTAGTTGGTTATTAACAACACTAGTTTGCATAGAATATGATAAAATTTTGCTCACAGTGACTGTGTTTTGGTGTTTAGTATCACAGATTTCGGGTTCACGTCTACAGTCATTGTGTGCACACTTTAGGCTAATTAGACCGAGATCTACGGTTTAATGTGAATTTCGAACACCTAATAAACATCCATGCCACCGTCAGGATTCGAATCTTAAGCCTGGGGTACCAAAGGTCAGAGAGCTAGCCAATTGTATGCTGCAAAGGAGTTAAATGGCATAGTTTATTTTATCAATGTAGTTTAACTTCTAAATAATTGAATTCAACGCCACATATTTGTTTATTTGACCTTAAGAGCTTCTCATAACTTTCGTTTAATAAGAGAGGCCCCCTGGCAATCCTACCCTGTAAAAAAGAAACCAACCTCCTGTCTCGAAATTTGCCAGTAGGCAGACGGCCATGATCCAACATGAACTGTAATGCCAGGGTTTCGTTCGTTTGTCGCTCTACGGTCATTTTGTGCACACTTTGGGCTAATTAGACCGGGACTTACAGTTTAACGTGGATTCCGAACCACTAACTAGCATTAGTGCCATCACCAAGATTCGATCCTGAAGCTTGTATTAGCAAAGGTCAGAGCGCTAGCCAATTGGATATCTGGCCGATAAAAAAAATTAGGAATTTTCCTAGATACAAAATTTGTACAACTTTATCACAAGGAAATTTTAATGCGTCAATCTAAACATCTCCTGCATTCACTAAAGATATATATATATATATTCCAAAACTATGTGAAAATTACAGCATGCTAATTATGTCAATAAAATACCAGAAAGTGCAGCACAATTTACAGAAATCGAAATCAATTATCCTTGAGATAATCCTTTATTTCATTATCCTTTATTTCTTCCCCCCCGCCCTCCCCAAAATAAGGGGGCAGGCAAGAATGACTACATTATTTATCCAGGGGCATTAAAGGGCATATAATTGCCCTTGGCATCTAACTTCTATGTTCATTATACATGTTTATAGCATATTGTAAGCTCGAGTTTTACGTCGTAAGTTGGACAATTACGAGTGACCGTGAATCTGTAATAGCACTCTGATTCAATGGCAAAAACAACGAGCTACTTCCGCCTTTTTGAAGAAGTGGATTTAATGAATTTTACTGATTTATCTGAATTGCATAAAAACATTCTTTCATATACTAAAAAATCGCATTCCTTCTGTAAGATGAACAGTCCTGAGAGTGTAAGAATTTTGGAGATAATTACTTTACATTTGCGTATCATTCGAAAGCAACCCTCATGTTCCTTACCCTTTAAATCAATTTTCTTTACTAAAATAAATGTAGCTCTGACTTTTATTTAGATACATTTAGTTATGCATAAATATATTTTTCGTTTACAAAAATAATGTATTCATTACATCAGTCGTAAAAATTAATTTGAAAATTTGTCATTACATACAATGTTTCGCAAAATTAAGAGAATTTAAGCATTTTGGTAATTTTCTACTTTATTTAGAACATATTAATGTTATCTTTTAGAAATATATCGGGTCTTCTTTACCAATATATCCGTGCCTCTTTGAGAATAAATAGCGCCGAACAGTTTGGGAAAGAAAAAAAATAGTATCAAGCAATTCCGAGTCCATCAAAGACTTCTACACTGTTGTTTACGTTGTTTATTCGCTTTTCAAAAAAACACTGCAATTGCATGCGAAATTGTATTCAAATAAATAAAAAATATTTATTATAAAATATAAATATTTCTGTGAAGTTTCAACGAGTTTCGCAGCTTCATGGACAAAATATGCAAGTGAATAAATATCCCCATAGTAGTGAACAAAAATCATATAATGCATTAAATCTTTCTATGAAGATTTTCAGAAATAGCTATTCCATAATTAAAGTGTATATATGATATAAAATAGAAATTGTAGGCAACTTTCGTCAGATAAATATAAATCTACCCAAAATATTCTCATATGCTGCAATAATCATCATCTAATCTGTCCACTTTTGAAACCAGTAATTGCAATGCAACAAAAAGGTCCACTTGAATCAAAAACTAAACTGAAATTCATAGAAATTCATTCATTTTTTAGTTTTCATTGATTCATCATATGATGTAATAATCACCATTTAGTCTGTTCGTTTTTAAAACCAGTGATTACACTGCATCCAAAGATCCACTTGAATCAATGAAAACTAAAAAAAAAATCATGTATCAAATCAAATGTAATAAATATGTGCAATTATATGTAATATGGGCAAGAAAAATCTGCGATTATTCTCCACCGACATAAAACGATTAAACTACATTCAATCACGAACACACCAAAAGCTCAATCACCTATAAAGCCACGATCCGGTAAACCACAAAAGCACAAATTTCAATTATTGCCCACATTGCCGCTTTTCCGAAAATAACCGAACTTGGTATCTTTATTTATCCTCTTAGCCGTTATCGAGGGGTCTGGTGGGAATGGAACAGAAAAAGAACAAAAAAAAAAAAAGCAGAGATTCCCTGGAGGAACTTTCGTCAATCCCAGAAAGGGGGAATGATGAATCGTCATACACATCAGCAACAGGAACTGTCCGGTCAGGCTGTCCCATTTACTGGTGGACATGGTGGGGGGTGGAGATGAAGAGGGGGGAGAGTAGGGAGAGAGATGGGCACAGAATGAAAGTTCTACTTTAGGTGTGCTTTTTGGGCGTCTTGCCAAAATCGAACGGATCGCAACGTTCCAGACAGAGGTCGTTGTGGTGAACTTTGTGAAGATGCAGCATGTTTATGTTGTTCTGGATCGAAAGAGTATGTGGGTAATCGTTAATCAGATAGAGAATAATGGAAAGGATCGAGTTGATTTAATTTTCGATCTATGAATAACTCGATAATTCTCATTTTGACTAGATGAGTATGTTAATTTTTGATAGCATTAATGTATAACATAATAATCTGATGATTATCATGCTATGTATTAATGTCATTAAAAATCGCGATTAAAATTGCTCAGCATGCATGATAAATGCCATATTTTTGTAAAATATAAAAATGTCAAAAAATAAATAAATAAAAATAATAATAATAAAAAAATAAAAGTTATTAAGATGCAAGAGTAAAAAATAATGAGAATAATGTAAAGGATCGAGTTGATTTAATTTTCGAACCATAAAAAACTCGATAATTCCTCATTTTGCCTAGATGAGTGCGGTTATTTTTGATGAATAAAATCTGATGATTATTATGTTATACATTAATGTTATTAGAAATTGCGATTAAAATTGCTCTGTATGTATTGATAAATGTAATATTTTTGTCGAAGGCATTTTAAAATATAAAAATGTCAAAAAATATATATATATAATGTAATTTTAACCGGCATTAAATATATAAATATATACTGAAGGTTTACAAAGATTCAAGAGTAAAAAAAAAATTCCACATTAATAATTTTTATTTTATTTTTTTACCTTACTTTTTTTTTACTCGTACCTTATATTACTTTATACCTTATTATATTATATTATATTATATTACTTTATACCTTATTATATTATATATTTTACCTTATTATATTATTACCTTATATATTATACATTTTTCACCCCTTTTTTTTACCTTATTACTGAACTTTAATTTTTATTTTCTCTAAATTTATTATATTATTTACTCTAAAGTTAAAAATCTAGAATTTTTTTTATTTAGTTCCTTTTTAATATAATACTATTTCTTCATAATAAATTTAAAGGTATAAAATTAAAATTATATGGTGCTTTTTAATATTATATGACAAAACCGATGCTTAATTGTGTAAAATTATGAAGATTGAATAACTTAAATTTGAAAAACAATTACACAATAGATTTGATTTTAATTATATATTAAATTTGAGGTTAAATTAATAAATATTTAATACTCTAATAATTAGAAATAATTACGAAATTATGAATATGAAATGTATGTTGTGGGGTGTAGTGTTACTCGCGTCCGTAGCATATTTTTAAGCTACACGTGCCCCCTGGATAGTGCTAAATGAGTAACGTGGTTGCAGTCCTTGTTTATGGCATAACTTGTATTGCTGGCTGCATCACAAAAAATAATAATAATAAAAACGCAATAAGAAAAACTTCATAAGAAAATTGATTAAAGCAGATTTACAATCAATTAATTTAATTCTACTTTAATAAAGAATCATGATAAAACAAATATGATTAAAGTTTACATAATCCCTTAATTAAACCGTATCTCACTTTCAAAAACTATCTATAAATCAAATTCAAGTCAGTTCGCCAAACTTCAAATCACGAAATCCTATAAACCAAATCCCTTCCAAAACTCATTAAACAACAAACAAATCACATCCCTCCTCCATAAATCCCTAATCGAAATGCTTCAAGCTTTGTAATTTTTACAAATATCTAATTTTTTTTCTAATGCAGCTGGCAATAGAGAAACAGTTATCTTTATGCTATAAGGGCTTCACCGGCATTACTCATTTAGCACTACCCCCACAACGCTCTACGATCCTATTAGACCGGGGCCTGCGTTTAAAGTGGATTCCGAACCACTCACAAAGATCCATGGTACCACCAGGATTCGAACCCGAAGCCTGTGGTACCGAGCGCTAGTCACTCGGCCATCACGCCCCCTTACAAATAATTATGAAGCTATGCATATTAAATTTCTTATTAATTAATTTATTTATTTATAATTTTTTGATTTTATTTTATAATTTATTATTATTTTTTATTATTTCTAATTTTTTATTATTCTATTTATAATTTATTTATTGTTAAATTTTTATTTTAATTATTAATTTACTGATATATCATTCATACCCCCCAAAAAAAAATCTTATTTAATTTCTGGATTAAACACTTTTTGTGTATTAATATGCATATAATGTGTGTATTAATTTGCGTATATTAATTTGTATAATATATTAATATATATATTGTGTATTAATATGTAAAACAATGATAGCCAGTGGTACCAAAGGCCAGAACACTAGCCAATTGGCCATCAGGCCGCTAAATTCCGTGAAGAATTAAAATAAATATAATAAAAAACACAAACTGTTAATAATAAAAACTCAACTGTATTTTAAACTTAACTGTAACTGGAAACTTAAACTTAACTGTGAATAATAAGAACATTGATTAAAGCAGATTTACAGTTGGTTGATTTAATTTTACTTTAATAAATCAGTTTTATTATAAAGAAATAAGATTGTACAAAATTTAATCACATAATTGAACTGTATCTCACTTTTTTGGCTAAACTTTCAAAACTATCAATAAAATAAATTCTTTAAGTCAGTTCCGCCAAAGTTCCAAATCACGAAATCCTATAAACCAAATCCCTTACAGAACTCATTAACTCACATTCGACAAATCTCAACAAATCACATCCCTAACTCCTCTTAAAAAGTTCCTGCAATTCCTAATCGAAACTCTCTTTCATTCTGACAGGGCCCAACAAGTCGCTTCAACCCCACTGCAATGGGGCTTCTCTGCGGCACTTGCCACCGAAAAGGTTCAGCAGAGAGGGAAGCAGCAGCCAAAAAAGAAGAAAAATTACTCCACCAGCGAAACATTCACCCACTACTCTCCGCAGTGCGTTCCGCGGGACCTCTCTCTGAAGATGCGGTAGTACATGGAAAGTTGCCAAAACGGGGCTAGAATCGAAATCTTAGGGCGCCAAACAGGGGCGCACTGCGGCCTTCCTTCCATGCAGGCTTCACACTTTGGGATAGTTGCCCCACATTCTGGAGTGATTAATGATGTGTTGGTTTATTTTTTTAAATCAAATAATAAGATTAATTTCTAGCAGTTTTTAAATTAGTAAAAAAGAAATTGTTCTTGGTGATAATTCATAACCCCAAAGCATGATGTGATTTTTGGTTAATTTTTTTAAAAGTAATTTTAGGCAAAAATATTTTTTCAAACATTTTCTGTAATCCTTTATTGTACAATATTTTCTACAATCCTTTATTTTGTTCCTCTTATCTATAATAATAAACGTTTGGAAAATTTAAAACGAGAGTCCAAAATAAAATTACGCATGTCATACCACAGTACAACATTTTGAATACGTTATCGTCAAAATAAAATATTTTAAGATAATTCAGATCTTCAACTCATAAAATGATTACTCCTTTTTTATCATTAACTTTTTAACGAAGTTTTTACAGTCTTAATTATAATGCACAAAAAAACCCTTTAAAATTTACAAAAATAGTAACTTGCGATAAAAACCTTCACTTCTTAAAACTATGCGACCTGATGGCCAAGCTTCGGGTTCGAATCCTGGTAGTAGCAGGATGTTTGTTAGCAATTCGGAATCCCCGTTAAACTGTAGGTCCCGGTCTAATTAGTCCACGTGTGCAAAAAATGACCGTAGAGCGACAAACCACATCTTAAAACTACATACACTAATGCATTTTTTCAAATACAGAGAAAAAACCCACAGAAATCTAGCACATTAACGTTATTTTTACAAATACTTTAAAAAATAATAAGAAATATTTCATATTAAAGCAACAATAATAGGATCTTAACGTACCACTATAACTTTGGGCATTCGTCTTTTATAATTAAATTTAATTTCATAAATTTATTAGCTTTACATATCTCAATTAGAATTGTATCTTTTTTTTTAAAGATTAATCTTGTTCTGCTACAAACGAACAATCATAATTTAACAAAGATATACTCATAGTTTATATATATTTTTTTCCTATGCCCGTCCCCGACTTCTCGGTCATTATTCGAAGAGCAGCCCAATACAGTAAAGATCGACAAAAATAATCCCTAAAGGCCTTGACAATAACACAAAAAGGGATACAGTTAAGAACAGCAGGACATAAGCTTAGATGCTCTCCAGTCATGGGCACGCCAAGGTCGCACAGGGGTCAAATATCTGTAGCAGCCAGTCCTATTCTACAATATATATATAATGCCGACAATTAATATTCAAAATCGAGACTCCCTACCAAAATTTCGAAATAATTAAACCTTAAAGAAATTTTTTTAGGAATAAACAAGGACAATAATTGCATCCACAAGAGACAAGATAAACCAATTAAGATTCTATTTCAGTCTATAGAGAGAAAAAACTCAAACTTCCTTCTACTCTAAGCACGTCTCATTTAATGCAAAACCCAAAAGTAAGCTCATTACAACACAGTAAGTGCAGAAACTAAAGTAAGAAATAAAAAAGATTGGAAAAAACACTTTTAGAATACTTAAATTGCTTCCATTTTTTATGAAAAACAAGTTTCACGTTACACCAGATGAAACTAACAAGTAGATTAAAAAAAGCGTCTTTCTTAAAGGACGAATTAACAGTTTGAGACTTTTTTTGTCTAAATTCATTGTCTAACATCCACTAGTTCTTGGATAGGTTAAATGGTTTAGGAAGAGATAGACAAAAAATTAAATTAGGTACTATACTACTGTGCCCAAAAAGTAACACCAATTATTTTTTTTTTTCAAAAATTCTTTATTTATTCTTCCAAATTTATTTCATCGCCTTCAAAGTAATTCTCTCCGGACACAATGCCCTTATGCCAACTTTTTTTCCAATCCTCAATGCATGCTCAAAAGTCATCGGCAGGGATGGCCTTCAAAGCGCGCGTCGATTCACGTTGAATCTCTTCAATCGACTCAAAACGGTGTCCATGGAGTGGTCCTTTGAGTTTAGGGAACAACCAGAAGTCGAACGGTACTAAATTAGGTGAATACAGTGGTTGTGGAACGATAGGGGTTTCATTTTTGGCGAAACAGGCACGAAGAATCAATGCAGTGTGAGCTGGCGCATTCAGTGTTTTCGGAACCAATCGAGATTTGAAGATCAAAATGGAATTGACCGATCTTTTTGAAATTCCAACATCATCAGCAAAGTATCTAATTGTAAACCAACGGTTTGCAAGCACCAAATCTTTAATTTTTTGGACGTGAGCTTCGTCGGTTGAGGTTGACGGAACCAATGGTTGGTTAAACCAATTAAGATTCTATTTCAGTCTATTGAGAAAAAAAAAGCAAACTTCCTTCGACTCTAAGCCCATCTCATTTAATATAAAACCTAAAAGTAAGTTCATCACAACACAGTAAACGCAAAAACTAAAGTACGAAAAAACACGTTTAGAATACTTCAATTGCTTTCATTTTTATGAAAAACAAGTTTCACATTACACCAGATGAAGTAGATAAAAAGAAAAAACGTCAATACTAACAGTATTTGAGACTTTCTTTTATCTAAATTCATTGTCTAACATGCACTAGTTCTTGAATGGGTTAAATGGTTAAGGAAGAGACAGACAAAGAATTAAATTAGGTACTATATTCTTCCGCGTTTCCGCAGGCTAAGAGCAATCCACAGCGACCACGCCTGTGCAAACACTTTCTTTTTCCGCCAACAACAGCTCTGTATTTTTGTTCTGTTGACTCATTTAGGGTTACCATTCCTCAATATTACTCAGGTGCTCGTGTGCTTTCCCCATTCTGTTATAATATTGCGGAAAACTGCCCTTTTTATTACAGCTGTGCAACTATTTCGACTTCAAAAGAACAGAGCGAACAGATGTAAGTGACTAGAAAAAAAAGCATTACAGAAAAAAGGTTTATGAATGAACTTAATTTTTTTTTTTGTTCAATGTTTGAACAATGGAATTAATAATCCATAAAAGTAGATAACCACCGAAAAATGAGCAAGTAATAATGAAAACATTGCCGTTATATAAAAACAGGTAAAATTACTTTAATTAAACAATGTTATTTTGTAGCATATATACTGATTAATTTTTAAACGTTATTGAAAAATCATCAAATAAAATGATAGCGACAATTTAATTGATTAAATTATTGTTCCTTAATAGCTTTAAATGGGTCTGACGGCTGAGTGACTAACGCTCTGGTGCCACAGGTTTCGGGTTAGTTCCAGTGGGGCCATTGACATTTGTAGTGGTTAGGAATCCACTTTAAATCGTAGCTCCGGGTCTAATATGACTGTATAGCGTTGACGTAGGGCTGACTACCCTACCCCCGTAAAAGAAAACATCCCCTGCCACGAAATCTGCCAATAGGCAAACGGATTTAGCTGTTACGCCAATGAAGAAGAATATTTCGTTTGCTTTATCCCTCTACGGTTTTGTGCACATTTTAGGTTAATTAGCCCGGGACCTACAGTTTAACGTGGATTCCGAACCCTTAACAAACAAACATGCCACCGCCCCGATTCGAACCTGAAGCCTGTGATACTAAAGACCAGAGCGCTAGCCTCTTGGCCATCAGGCCGCTCGCCAATGAAGAAGAATAGCTTTAAATAATGAGAGATTTAACCAGGTTTTTAACAATAAGACTTTTACAGAGCTTCGTTAGACTGTTTACAGATATTTTTTTTTGTGTGTGTTGCACAAGTGAATTTTGTGATCGTCAATGAATCAAAACTAAAATTTATGAATAGCAGCGAAAAAATTTAATACATTTTGCAAAGAATTTAAAATCGCCAAAATATTGTAGGATTCGAAAAAGGATTTAAAAAAAAGTGTTTTTAAGTCGACCACTTCAGATATATTATGGATTAAACACTATTTTAAAATAGGAACTTTGCAAAGCATCTGTAGAAATGAGCTATCACTTTTCCAAAATAAACCTGCAGACACACAAGAAATACTTTGAACTTTCTATGCACATCAAACATCAAGATCTATATTCGGTACCACTATCTTGCAAGTCAAAAACTTACTAATTGTGCAGTCCCCCGTTGATATTTTGAGACCTCTCGCAGACAGAGAGGTTTACGCAAATGAATATTTAAACATTCCCCATCCAAAAATATCCAACGACCCAACCTGAATGCCAACTACTTCTGACACTTAAATATCGTCTCGACTCACCAGGAATCCCCCTGCCCGGAGAAAGAATTTTAATACGGAACAAAATGGGGAAAATGGGCAACGAACTCGGGGTGTCTTGCTGATGAGAGCATGGGATAACATAAACAAACCTTCAAACTTGACGTCAGCGCTCTTAAACTGGATGTCTACCAACATCGTACACAGAAGTCGGAGATACAAATAAAAGAGAGAGAGGATGGTTGTGGGGTGATAACGTCCCAGTTAAAAAGATGAATTGACTTGCAGAAAAAGGACTAGACGCACTCTGCATCAATCCTGTCTTCAACCCAGTCAAAACAGAGAGGCAAAATTTAGAGAGACGACTTCAAAAACAAAAGAGTTTTTGAAGAAGAAAAGTTTATGATTCTTTGAAAATAACTTGCCAGAATGTATCACAAATAAGATGGATTCACTTAAAATAAGTAAGACTAAAAAAGGAAAATAATTCAAAGAAGAAATTGAATAAAAGTTTCGTCAGAGCAAATATCAAGGTTGAATGGAAAATAATGCGGGATTTTAACTTACTTAACTTATTACTTACTTATTAACTTTAAAGAATTTTAAGTTACCTAAATTCAAGTTGATATGAATGTCCGAATTTGATTTTGATATAATTTTTTTTAAAAATTACTTTTAACTTAATATCATGCCTTTTATTCTACACTGTTATATATTTTTTATTTTCCAGAGAAGTTATGGAATATTAGTAAATTGCATATTTGCCATGAAATGCTTTTTGACTTTAGGTACCATGAAAATGCTACGCAAGCAACTCGAAGCATTTCAAGCTCAGCATTGGTTTAACAAATTCAGAGAAGGTAATTTTAGCCTTGAAGATGAACAGAGAAATAGTTGGTCAATGCAGGTTGATAGTGGTTTAAAAAGTTACAAGAATTTAAAATTCGCCAAAAAAATGTAGGACTCGAAAAAAAAAAAAAAAAAAAAAAAACTTTACGTCGATCACTCCAGATACTTTGTAGGATAATACTTTTGCTAAAATTGGAACTATAAGAAGGATCTGTAGAAATGGGCCATCACTTTTCCAAAATAAGCCTGTAGATACCCGAGAAATACTTTGAACTTTCTATGCACATCAAATAGCAAGATCTGCATTCGGTATCGATATCTGAAAGGCCAAAATTTACTAAATGTGCATCTTCCCGTTGATATTTTGAGACCTCTCACAGAGATGTTGACAATACAAATAAAAGATAGAGGATAGCCCCAGTTAAAAAGATGAATTGACTTGCAGAAAAAGACTCTGCATCAATCCTGTCTTCATCCCAGTCAAAACAGAAAGGCGAAACTTTTTAGAGACGACCCAAAAACAAAAGAGTTTTTGAAGAAGAAAAATTTATAATTCGTTGAAAATAACTTGTCAGGATGTATCACAAATAAGATGGATTCACTTAAAATAAGCAAGACTGGAAAGAAAAAAGACGAATGAAAATAATTTAAAGAAATCGAATAAAAATTTCGTCTGTGCAAATATTAAGGTTGAAGGGAAAGTAATGCGGGATTTTATCTTACCTAAATTCAAGTCGATATGGATGCCCAAATTCGATTTTGGTACCCTTTCTTTTTAAATTGTTTTCAACTTACTGGCATGCCTTTTATTTTACACTTTTGTGTTTCAATTTTTACTTTCAGAGAAGTGAATGAATATAACAAGTTGAATATTTGCAATATCATGCTTTTTGAGTTAGGGTTACATGGAAATACAGCAGAAGGAACTCGAAGCATTTGACGTTTAGCATCGGTTTAAAAAGTTCCGAGAAGGTTATTTTAGTTTTGAAGATGAACAGAGATTTGGTTTGGTTTGTCGCTCTACGGTCACCTTTTGCACATGAGAGCTAAAAAGACTGGGGACCTACAGTTTCAAGTGATGAACATAGAAGTGTTTGGTCAATGCAGGTTGATAGTGGTTTAAAAATTTCTGAGAAGATAATTTTAGTCTTGAAGTTGAACAGAGAAGTAGTTGGCCAATGCAGGTTGATAGTGATGATTTGAAAGCAATGGTAGAGTTAGAACCCCATATAACAAGTAGATAACTATGTAGTAGCTGTACACTTCACTGTACGCAAACAACAGTACTGGAATACTTAAAAATAATAGGAAAAGTTTTTCAAGCCGCTGTTTGAGTACCAGGTGAGTTTACAGCTCAATACCCTCCGTAATGAGTAAATGCTTGCACATTAGTCACAAAATGAAATGAAATTAATCTTTTTTTTTTAACACGTACAGTGACTGTAGTTGAAAAAAGAAACTTATATTCAAACGTTACTCCAAAAAAGATAAATGGTTAATTCCAAAAAGAAAAACCTATTCCAACCGCAAAGCCAGGATTACACGTAAAGAAGGATTTGTATTTGTTGGGGTATAGAAGAGATATTTTATTTTGTATAGCTTGTGAAAAACTAAACTAACACCGCAAACATCTACTGTTGATCATTAGAGAATTTAAAACGAGTTTTTTTTTCGTTAAGGTTTAATTTTGATAGCCTACAAGAATTCATAAATCAAATAATTAAATCTAAATTAATAGAAAAAACATTAGTTTTTTTTTTTAAACTCAACAATTTTTCATTTAAATATAAACATCCTTTTTTTTAAGAAACATAAATATGTATTTTGAAAGCATACTTCTTTTAAATAGTAACCCATTACTTAACATATTACAACAGGAATCTGAATTAAGAAATGTATTTATTTCCAATACTACAAACGTATGATATATATATATATATATGACCACAACATTGTTCCGTTTCTCTTTTTAATGCCAGGCCATTTCAAATCCTATCAAAAAGGATTTCACAACTAGGCACAAAAATGAAATACACGCCTCTTACACCGAAAAAGATATTCTTGCAAGGTCCTAAGCAATTCCCTGGACAATCCAGGACAGTTACTGGAAAATCTGGTTTCTCTCCTATACTCGTATTTCCTGTCAGGCGTTAAAACCAATAAAATGGAACAAGGTCGAAATGGCAGAAAAGCCCTCCAGGATGCTCCATGCTAAAATGGTACTATCGCTTAAAATTCTCTTTTTTTTTTTGGAAAATACATATAAGTTTCAGAGTTAGAGAGCCTGCATTTTGAATATCGATTACAATAGATTTTCGTGCCAATCGATATGCTAGAGGAACATGTCACCTAAGAGAACTATGCGCATTCTTTTAGTTTATTTTGTTTTGCCTTCTTTGTTTATTTATTTACTTTTTTTTTTCTTTCCGTAAATAAAAATTTGGTCTCCGGACCAATTTTGACAGCTTTTGTTGGAGATAGAGAAGGGATGTCTTCAGTTTTTATTGTACCCTGTCGTTGAAGAAAAAAAAAAACAAGGAATAAACAAACACATAAAATGAAAATTTATGACATCGATTTTTTCATTTGGCTTCCAGAAAAATGGTTGACGGATCGTTCTCATTTTTTTTAAAGAAAATATTCCTTCTATTTTAGAAGGAGAAGGCAAGGTATTCAGTTGGAACAGATAAATTCCATTTTGGAATTTAGACACTGGGACTCATGGAATAAGGAAATACCGAATTGGAAAGAGAAGCCAGATACAAGATGCGATCAATAAATAGTGGATGGAACTTCTTCAACAATGGACAAGGATAATTCTTCCGTTTCTACATTTTTTTTTCTTATATGCTAGAATAAGGGCGGTCAAACCAAACCAAATCTTAAAACTACATGCACCAATTTTTTCTATTAACATAGAAATCTAATATATTAATATTATTTTTACAAATACGTCTAAAAATAATAAGAAATATTTCATATTAAAGCAACAATACTAGGAACTTAACCCACTATAACTTTTATGAGAATTTGTCTTTTATAGGTAAATTTAATTCCATACATTTAGTAGCTTTACATATCTCAAATAGAAATTTATCTTTAAAAAAAATAATCTTGTTCTGCCAGAAATAGACGATCAGAATTTCACATAAATATACTATCGTTAAATTTCTAATTTTACAATATATACATATTTTTTAGCCTATACCCATCACCGACCTCTCGGTCATTAGTCGACGAGTAATTCAATACAGTAAAGAACGACAAAACAAGTATTAAGGCCTTGACAATAACACAAAAAGAGATACAGTTAAGAACAGTAGGTGTTGTCGTCAATAGCACTGACACCACTCACACATGTTTTCTTTCACAAGCGGACTGTATCACACTCACACTCTAACACAATGAAAACGTAACAACACTTTATTTACACGACAGTCACAGCCACTCGCAGCCGTGATGTTCTCTCTTGCCACTCTGGCGTTACACTGAAGACTCACACTTATGCGCTCGCAGGCGCATGCGTACACACACTTTTTTCGCCGCTAGGGGTATCCTTGCGCGTTGGCGCGAACAGTAGGGCATATGCTTAGATCAGGGGCAGCCAACCCACGGCCCGTCTTGAATATATTTCTGGACCGTGAGAAGTATCATGTTTTTACAAAATATATTTATTTTATAATGGCCAAAGTAGTAAAAACCAATGTATTAAAAAAATACATTATGTGGGTTTCCATATATTCAAAAATTAACTCTCGATAAATAATCCATTTCATTCCAAAAATTTAAGTTATTAAAATAATTTTTAATTGATTTAAGTTGAATTTGTTATTTTTCAAATAAATAGGTTTCTTAAAGGTAAGATAATAAATACAAAAAAATAATTATATAGCTTTAAAATTATTTTTCTGTGGAGTTGTTTATTAAAAAGGACTTTGATTTTAAAATAATATTCTTGCGAATATATGACCGATACTGCCTGTTTTGTTTACGAGTTTATAGTTATGAATTCGCACAATAATTACATTATGTTCTACGAACTCATGATGCGCATCTTGGAACATCTAATATAACAAGTTCTATATTTCACTTTAAGTGACCTCAGTGGCCATCCCTAGATACGCATAGTTGATGGTTGATAGCAGAGCAAATCAGACTCTTTGTTCAAGTTGTTAGCGCTTTTGGTTCAACTTCAACCTGCGAATCGTTGTTTTTTTTTTTTTTTCCTAAAATGAAATTGACCAAACACGCTCAAACATAACGGACGCTAACCTGCAACATCCATTACGATGTGCAAATACGCAAATTGAGATCGATTCGCAAAGCTAAGTGAAAGAGTAGAGAAACAAATATCGATCTAGTAAAATAAAAACTTTTAAATGTTTTAATTTTTTTTATTTTGTTTATATTTATATTTTTTATATTTCATTTTTAGTGTTATATATTTCTTTACAATGTGCGCTAATTATTATTATCATTATATTATCTATGTTTATATGTCAGAATAATAATAAACACACAAATAACTCCTATATGTTTCAATTTTTCACTCCAAAAAATGTCTATAGTGGGTCCAAATCTGATATGGGGATATATAATTTTATAAGCGACCCGCGGAGTTTTAAGGCATTTCCAAAGTGGCCGCAAGATCATTTGGGTTGCTAGAATTTTACATAATTCCATATTTGTAAACGTCAAAAAAGGGGAAAAACATAAATGAATCAAATGACAAATGATTCAAAACAAAATACTTAGGAAAACTAAATAATGAGAAGAAATACTTTAATGGATTTAGTTTTCAAAATAAACAGTTTTAGATAAACTAATAACTTACACTGCACTTAAACAACAAAAGGATTTACCGTCATTAGATAAAGAACTTCTAATTAAAAAGGTAAAAAAAGTTAGATAATTAGTTTGATAATTACAGACTCGCAAAACTAAAAAAAATGTCACCATGCTAAAATAACTTGTTAATTAGAAATCGTAGACGGGAAAATAAAATAAACCAGCGTAATTTGATAATGTCTTAGCGTAAACAAAACATTTTTAATCCTTTGAGATAGCTTAAAAGACTATTACCTGTGTAATTTAGTGATGTATCAAAAGAAATTTGATAGCATTTTAATTCCACATTTAATGACAAACAAGGGTAGGAAATTATTTATAATGGTAATTATTTATTCATTATTTATGTAAAATAAATAATAAAACTGGTATTTTTCCAGTACGTACGCAGTTATATCTGAAAATTCTATGAACATAAAAGAATAGGATTATAATGGTAATGTTGTTATAATGTTTCAAAACAAAAAAAGAAAAAGTTTGAAAAATATTGTTGATGTTGTTTTTTATCACACTTGGTAGATATCTAGACCAAGCTCACGAGCCCATATGGACCCATGGTTGAAGGGGAAGGGGGCAGTTTCTGTTGTTATGCAGCACTCGTAGGTAGAAGTTTGGCATGGCTCCGTAATGCTCTACAGTCATATGAGGCCGGGACCTACTGCTTAAAGTGGATTCCGAACCATTACAAACATCCATGGCATTCTTTGTTAATTTCCTTACTTCCCTCACTATTTAAAAAATTCGCGATCTAGATTATTATTAATTTTCTATTCATAAATTTCCAATGAGAATTCCATGAAATTTCGATGAGGGGCATTATTTGCTCTATTAACAGTGAGGGGAAATGTGGAAATTAACAGTGAATGATGCGAAATTTCAAATGAATTAATTAAAAAAAATTTGTGAATCCAAAATTTATGTATAGAAAATCAATACTAATCTTGATTTTCTATTCACGCATTTTCCCTCATTGTTAATAGGGGAATTATCTCGTTAGTAATAATATTATTTTACACATTACTTTATTGAGTGAATATTATCTCAACAAACATCAATTCCAATTCATTTCAATTACAATCCTCTGTCCACAATACACTAATAGCATAGATAAAATAAAACAATAAAAATCGATGAATTCGCTAATAGCACTTTAGCAAACACCTGAATTATTTCTTCTATTAACAGTGAGGGAAATGAAGAAATTAATAGTGAATGATGTCAAATTTCAGTTAAATTAATTTAAAAAATTCGCGATCACGATTATTAGCGATTTTCTATTCATAAATTGTCCCTCACTGTTAATGAGGAATTATTTCCTCTATTAACAGTGAGGGAAATGAGTAATTTAACAATGAATGATGTCAAATTTCAGACTAAGTTAAAAAATTCGCGATCAATAGAGGAATTAATAGAGGTTGCGCTGCTAATAGAGGAATGATGTCAAATTTCCTCTTCTATTAACAGTGAAGGAAATGAGGAAATTAATAGTGAATGATGTCAAATTTCAAATAAATAAATTTAAAAAGTTCGCGATCAAGATTATTATTTTTTTTTTCTTTTCTTAGTTTTTCCTTCACTGTAAATAGAGAAATTATTTCCTCTATTAACAGTGAGGGAAATGAAGAAATTGACAGTGAATGATGTCAAATTCAACATAAATGAATTAATTTAGATAAATAAATTAGCTAAATGATTTAATTTAGATAAATGAATCAAATTAGAAAAATCAAATTAAAAAATTCGTGAAATCGATACGTAATAAATCAAATTAAAAAATTCGTGATTACGCTTTGATAGCTTGATATAGCCAGTGATAGCTTTGGTAGCTATTGATTTTCTATTCACATATTTTCCCTCACTATTAATAGGGGAATTATTTCCTTATTAAAAACAGGATTTTACACATCACTTTATTGAGTGAGTACTATCTCAACAAACATCAATTCCAATTCATTTCAATTACAACCTGCTGTCCACAATACACTAATAGCGAAGATAAACTAAAACAATAAAAATCGATAAATTCGCTAATAGAACTCCAGCAATCACCTAATCAAACATGAAAATACAATCATTTCTGCAAATATTTGTTTGATCGAGGCCCAAACACACTTTCACGCTTTTATCCTCCAATGTTCTTATAAAAGAATAAATAAACGGGGGAACGAAATAATAAATGTTCCAAGGGAAAGTTTTATGTATTCCGAAAAAGAATCAATCGCTCTATAAGAATACCGGAACGGAATGGCAAAAAAGTATTATTCAATTTATCTAAAGATATTTCTGAAAAACAGTTGGGAGAATTTTATGGAGTAACAGTTTTCATATGCTTTTGAAAAAGTTGCTATAATGGGATTCGACAACTTTCAGAAGTTCAGTCCAAACACTTCGCCATTTTTTTTCCCCTCGCCTTCTTAGCTATATTTGGGGAAATGTTTGCGAATTGTATTAAGTTTTAAAGCCTTTTAGAAGTGACATTTTGCTTTATTTCGTATAAATCGTACTGCGAAATGTTTTCTCAGACAATATATGACATTGTTGAAGTAAAGTAAAGTAAATACAGTATTTCGTTTTGATTTAAAAACACTCCAAAGTGGTAACTTCCATTAAATTAAATCTTAAAAGAATGTAGTTTACGAAAACAAATAAATAAAAAAAAAGCAGCAAGTCGGTTTATAGTACAGTCAAAATTTTAATGTTAAAAAGCTTTTAAAAGTTTCCATTTTGACAAAAAAAATTTGTAGCAAATTTGCAAAAATTTAAATCTGCTCGGCAAATTTCAACTTATCATGTGTGAACAGTAGACAACGGATGAATAAACTCAGGAATATGCCAACGTTTAATAATGCACGAGATATATGATTGGAATACTATAAGAATAGCCGAATTCAAATAGCCATATGAAACAGCAATGTTGAATAGATCAAGAACTTCATGAAGAATGAATTGTTCAAGAATCTCTAAAAGAATATACAAAAGTAAGACAAATGTGAACCAAATTCTCCAGAAAATTCCTGAGGATTAGCTTTATTCATGAATTATTTTAAGAGTTAAGGGGCCTAAACTACCATTTTTGCGCCAAAATTTGCAAATTGGGAATATCACTTTATTTGCTTGCCACACTTTTTAGATTGCACCACGGACCCCTAACCAGGACAACAACTTGTTTACACATAAGTTGACAAGCAAGACGGTTTAGAGAACAGCCAAAAATTTAACGTTATACAGCTTTCAAAATTTTTCACCTCGACCAAAAATTTTGCAGCAAATAACGCCTCTATTTTATGGTGTCCATCATAGATGTCCGTAAAACGGAATAAACTTTATTTCATATAAATCGCACTGTGAAATGTTTTCTCGACATTATTGAAATAAACTAAATACAATATTTCGTTTCAATTTCAAAACACTCCAAAATGGTAACTACCATTAAATTAAATCTTAAAAGAATGTGTTATGGTCTTCGAATAAAAACACATAGCACTCGTGGACTATAAAAAACACGTCCCTTTCATTAAAAAACCAAACGCACATTGCTGGTGTTACATTTCTTTCCCCCTCCAGTCAGTTCACGCCCACGCAGACAGGATGTTTACATTATAGGGCGTCGACTTCTACTATGCACGTGGAGTTATTTATCCATGAGACAACATACACAGAATGTAGTTTATGAAAACAAATAAAAGAACGAGTCAGTCGGTTTTATAGTACAGCCACCACAGCTTTTAAAATTGTCCATCTCGCTAAAACATTTTGCAACAAATAACGTCTATCATAGATGTCCGTAAAACGGAATAAACTCTCACTTTTAAAGTAACTAAAAGTTTATTCTCTAAAGTGCTGCATTCCATTACTTGACACATTTAAGAAAATGAATTTACACCGACAATAAAGCTGAGAAGTTTTGAACTGTAATGGCGGTAATCAGAGAAGGTATTCAAGGAATGCGTTGCTCTTTACAGCTAGTATGTAAGAAGAAAAACTAACTATTACTGAGACGAATAATTAAATAATTCGTTTGCCATGCGGTAAATAAGGCTTTCTAAATATTTTCTATTGTTTAAGTAAAAATATATTGCATACAATGAATGTAAATATAGGTAATGAATGTAAATATAAATATGAATAAAAATAAAGTAATTTAATACTTATTGCTGATTCACGTGTAGGGAATGCCGGTAAATTGTTTTTATCCAAAATTAATTGCTATAAATTAAGAAACAATTCTATTAACTATTTTTTTGTTAAATAAACAGATTTTTACACCACTAGATAAAACCTGTTTTAAAAACCGACTGGCGCTTTTAATTATATTATTACAAAAACAGTTCATTTACTGTATTAGTTTTCAATTTATTTTCAAAATTGCTGTTGTTTCTTAACCCACTTGGTAGACAGCAACATCTAAACCACATCCAATAACCTGTGTGGTCTCATGGAAGAAGATAGGCAAAGCTTCTGTTGTGATGGAGCATCCGTAGATAGAAGTCTGACTCTTACAGTCATATGAGACAGGCAACTACGGTTTAAAGTGGATTCCAAAACACTACAAGCATGCATGGCACCGCAGGGACTCGAACCTGAAATCTGTGGTACCGAGAGCCAAAGAGCATTTTTTTTTCACCTTATAATACTATTATAAGGTTAAAAAAAAATGCTTTCAACGGAACGGAACTAAAACGGAACAAAACTATTGAGAATTCTTTGGTAAGAGTGATCGTTTTATGTACCCAATATTATTTAAGGCCGGAACTCGAAACCGAAACCTGTGAAAACGAGCGCCAGAGCGATAGTCACTCAACCATCAGGTAATAATTTCTAAACTAACACTATTAACTGGTTTAAAATAAATGTTAACAAATTAAAAACGAAACCAAACTATTCAGAACTCTTTGATAAGAGTGATCGTTTTATTTAGCAAACATTAATTAAGGCGAGTTCTTTTAAAATCTCAATCCTTTAATTCTGCACGGATATTATTTATTAACAAAATGCACCCAAACTAAAAATGCACAGTGCTTCTGAATTTCAAACACCAAGAGTCATTTACCAACAACATAACAAAATGGCAGAGCCTATTCATTCGGAAACTCCCAACAAATGATTCCTCCTTGATATTAATGACTCCTTTTCTGAAAATTAAATTGATCACTACATCTGACTGAATGGAGCGAAAGATCACAATTGTACAGATAACAACATCTGTTGCTTTAAAGCACTTTAAAAATAACTTTTGAAATACAAAGCCAGAACCAAACGAATACGAATTGTGAAGATCCGGATTCCATTGAGCTTGTTGACTACTCGATGTTCATTTCCAATTACCCGAGATTTCTAAAAATGAACTTATTTGAATGCCACTCTAAAATGTCCTACAAGTTAAGTATTTTTCGGAATAATTCACCATCATTAATCGGAGCTTTAGCATCATCATATATTGAAGTTTAGAAAACGATTGGAGAGGGGAAAAGAGTTATTAAAAATTATCTGTAGTTTATTGCATTTTTTCATACAAAGCTAATAGTACATTGATACAGGGTGATTATAATTAAAGTCCCACTTTCAAAATGCTGTAAGAAAAAGAATAACTCTTCACAATGAGTTCAAATTTAAACTGAAGATACTTGAAGAAGGGAGAAACGATATGGCATCTAAAAAAATCTTCCACTGATTTTTCCCATCGAATTTGGTATGATCTTGCCATGGTGGATGCGAATTCCACTAACAATGTCACAACTGTTGAATGACTTGGAAGTCATTTTTTCCGTCAAAAACTGAAACAATGAAGTACATCGAACACTACAGTTGGTTTAATGTGCAACAAACCAAATACATTGTAATTTCGATTCAAAACAGTCGCTTTTAACCGAATTCACTTTCTTTATGCCGCTTACAGCACCATCTATTAATACACTTTGCACCTTTTTTTGATGCCGTACCGTTTCCTCCTTCTTCAAGGATCTTCAGTTCAAATTTGAACTCATTGTGACAAGTGGTTCTTTATCTGACAGCATTTTGAAAGTGGGACTTAAGACTTAATTGTAATCACCCTGTATATATTCATATATCATCATCATCATCAGCGGCGCAATAGCCCCATAGTGGACCAATGTCGTCTGCTTACTGGAAAATTTCTAGGCAGGATATCATTTTTTTTTTCTTTTTACGGGGTAGTCTTGTCAGTCCTACACCCAACGCTCGACAGTCATATTAGACAGGGACCTACGGTTTGAAGTGGATTCCGAACTATTACAAACATCCATACCACTGCTGGGACTAGAACCCGAAACCTGTGGCAACGAGCCCTAATCACTCGGCCATAAGGCCCTATATTCATATATACGTATATTATATATTCTGTTTTTATTAATATGTGCCCAATAAATCAAAATATTTAAATGATAATAGTTAAAATTAGGGAAAATGGTGAATTTAGCAAAATTGAATTATCTTATAGAAGGATATTCTGTTTTGTATCATTATTAATATTTCTTTTTTAAGGATTTTTTTTCAAACAAAATGTTATTTATAAATTAGCTTCATAAGCTATTTTTTACCCGACAAAAAAAAAATATTCCAAAATGAAATTTAACAGACTTTTATTCAAAAAAAATCCCCTTAATTGCATTTCCAATAATGTTGTAAGCATATTAAAACAATTACTACTATATCTACTAGTAAAACATCAGCAGATTTTCATTGACGTTTTAGTTTTTCATTCATTATTGATGAATTAAGCCATAAATAAAAATTACATGAATTCATTTAAACCTAGCCTTAATCCATAATTTTTTGAATGATAAAAATAATTAGCATTAGATAATTTGCTCGTGCAATGACAAATTGAGTATAATAACTATTCGAAGAATGGGTGTCCTTAAAAAGAACGTGACTGTTTAAAGTTAATTAAGAAGTTTATCATGCGAAAGCATCAAATGTTTTAATATTAATGCGCCTTAAATGCATTTTAATGTGCTTTAAAACCTCATTAGTTAGCTATTATTAGAACGAGTTTGTACACACTGGAACATAATCTGTTAATTTTTATCTTTTTAATAATAATTCATTATATATATGTGCTTGATTCTGAAAAAAAAATATGCAAGAAGAAAAATATACATTTCTAAAGAGTTCAATTTATTTTTGACCCAATATAAGCTTTTAAAATCATTTTTATATATAAATGTCATATTATAGCAATATTTCAATTTAATAGAAAGCTTCATTTAGTACTTATTGTTATGAAAAAGTAGGTATTGGCATTTTTTTTATTCTATTAGGTATTTTTTTAAATATATGGAATCCATAAAATCACCTTAAAGATACAGCTATTGAATAAAAGAAACAGTGTTATACTATACATATCCTTACATATATATATATATATATATTTTTACATCCTGATTATGTATCTTGATTACATGAAAACTTAATTCTGTTTAGTTGTATGCAATGCTCTAAATTAATGCATGTCATAAACAATAAGCAGTGATATTTTAATAACGTCGAGAACATTTCACCTACATTGTCATGATCAACAATCAACAACATCCATTCTATTGTTAACGTTGCTATCTAAGCTATTTTGTCATATAAGCTACTTGACAAAAATAAGTCATCTAAGCTATTTTATCAAACGCTACTTGACAAAAGTAAGTCATCTAAGTTATTTTGTCATCTAACTTATTTGACAAAAGTCATCTAAGCTGTTTGTCAACTAGCTTTAGCTTATATGACAAAAAGTCATCTAGCTATTTTGTCATATAAGCTAAGGCTATTTGACAAAAGTCATCCAAGCTGTTCTGTCATATAAGCTAAAGCTATTTGACAGAAGTCATCTAAGCTATTTTGTCATATAAGCTAAGGCTATTTGACAAAAGTCATCCAAGCTGTTCTGTCATATAAGCTAAAGCTATTTGACAAAAGTCATCTAAGCTATTTTGTCATATAAGCTAAGGCTATTTGACAAAAGTCATCCAAGCTGTTCTGTCATATAAGCTAAAGCTATTTGACAGAAGTCATCTAAGCTATTTTGTCATATAAGCTAAGGCTATTTGACAAAAGTCATCGAAGCTGTTCTGTCATATAAGCTAAAGCTATTTGACAAAAGTCATCTAAGCTATTTTGTCATATAAGCTATCTGAGCTATTTTGAATCAATGAATGTCTAAATTAGAAATCGATTGCGTAATTTAAAATATTGAATGGGCGATTGCGTCATTCTTCTAAATTTCATGCATACAAAAAAATGCCAACCATCCCTATATCTCTTAATTCGCCATTTGGTCCAATTAGTATAAAACCCTCTCGTAGAAAGCAAACAATTGATCACCATACAAAGCGGACCTCCCGCGTGTTTTTGATAATCGCTTAAAGTGCCAGCATGTCTGTCAGCTGTTTCTGATGGAATAAAAGCCGAAATCTTCAAAAACTACTTTACTTCTTTGCTGTTCCAAAGAGCGAAATTGTCTGAGAAATTCGAGAAAAGAAAAACTTTTGAATGCTTGGATGGCTAAAAGTGCTCCCTCTCTCTCTCTCTACATATCTTGTTTTAAATTTCTCCAAGGGAAAATGCCAAAGATCGATTATAGATGGGAACAGAACAGAAAGAGAGAGAGAGAGGGGAATTGAAAATACGTTAATCGAAATAGATTTTATTCAGAGAATGAAATTGAATGTAACCAGAGGACATTCAAATGTTGATTTTAGTTTCTTGGAAAAGGGTTGCGAGGGACATGAACATAAGTCCAAAGTTTTTTAGTGATTTTTTGTTTTCAGGAATGGATGTTATTGGTCATTGTTGTTTATATTGTTTGCTTACTCGCAATGGAATAGATGTTGTTCATTGTCATAATTGTTGATATTGTTTGCTTGCTTACAATGTATGTTGTTGATTTTTGATCAATGCTGTTGATGTTGTTTGCTGGCTTAAAATGGAGTGTATGTTGTTGATTGTTGTTCATTGTCATAATTGTTGATGTTGTTTGCTTGCTCACAATCGAATGGATGTTGTTGATCATTGTCATTGTTGTGGATGCTGTTTGCTTGCTCATAATGGAATAGAATACATGGTGTTGACGTTGTTTACTTGCTCAAAATAGAATGGAATGCATGTTGTTGACGTTGTTTACTTGCTCAAAATGGATTGGAATGGATGTTGTTGATTGTTAATCATTGTTGTTTATGTTCTTTACTTGCTCACAATGGAATGGAATGGATGTTATTGATAACTTTTGTTAAATAGCTTATATAGATTTTATGACAAAATAGCTTAGATGATGTACTTTTGTCGAATAGCTTACATGACAAAATAATGCTACGAGATTGCCTAGTGAATATAATGAAATAGCTAAATTTTTATTATTTAATAGTTTTTTTATTATTAGTCGTTATTTCTTGCGAGGGCTTCGTCCTATATTTTATACATGAACTTGTTAATCTATCAACAATTTTAATAAAGAAATTCCATTTTCATGTCACTATGTTATCCCCTAGAAGACTAAATAGATAGATAAAATAAAATTGACAATCTCGTATAATTAGCTAATTTTGGAAAATGACCTTTAAGTGGTCTTCCAAGATTTCTAAATATTCATTATCTAATTGCAAAATAAAAAACGAACTCAGAAAACAGAAAATCCTTTCATGCCTTGAAGAGTTTAAGCATCGATTCAAATTATGGAAATCATATTCAAAGACTTGTCAAGGACCTTACAAAGCATGCCATTTCGCAACAGAAAATCGAAATCTCATTACATTCGACGACGCGCTTGCTCTCTTAGACATGAGCAATAATTAGGTACGAAATATTAACAGAATTATACATAAAACCTCGTCATGATTTCGCAAATTAGCATTTAAGCATCATGCTTCATGATCATAAACTCTAGTAAGAGGACAGGAGAATAATATTCCTTTGTTTGGGAGTTTCTCATCTCGCAGTATTATTTTTCTCATACCCCTACAAATCTTCGTCGGGTGCTATTCTGAGACGCAGAATAAGTACGTAATTACAGTGGAGGTATTCTGAAGTACCTTAAGAACCCCCATCTCTGTTACGGTTAAGGAACTTCGTCACTTGGCAACTTATAGGAGCCCTTGATGTATCTAAGGGTCCTTAGAGGGCAGAAATAGGATAGAAGTTTTGTTTGTTTTTCGACTTGAAATAATTAGCTTTCTGAAACACTTAGCGGAAGACGTCGGAAGATCTATTTTGACTGTCAATGTGATACCAGAACTAAGCCCTCAAGTAGATTTTTATATTTCTAATCCATAAATTCATATTATTTAAACAACAACAACAACAAAAATCATTGGAAATATAATCAAATAACATTCAAATTGAAAGCGAATCAACAAATTATTATTATTACAAAGATATTAATTAAAATAAATATTTTCTAATCAGGTGTAAAATTAAGAAGCATTTTCAGATCCTATCCGAAGTCTTATTTTTTAAACAGAATAATTCACATTTGAGCGGACAACTTTAAGGGCTATTCTTGGAGTTGTTAGGGAAAGTGATTGTTGGAGAAGACGGTACAACGCAGAAATTTATAATTGCTATAAAGACCCAGATGTTATAAAATGTATTAAGATCAATAGATTAAACTGGGCTGCTCATGAACTACCTACCTACATGCATTACCTTACATTTCATGTTCTAGGTAGCGCACGTGACTTGGATACAAATCATGATATGTCTTTTAAGCCTGGTACTTTAATTTACCCTATAGAACACTAAATGTTTGTGTTTGCCCTAGAGGCTCTGGGATTCTGCACTTTTAGTGGTTGTCGTCTCTGCACTTTGTTATGCTTTCGAAACAAAACGTGTTAATGTTAATAGATTAACTTTCAGGAAGATAGTTTTGTCTTGTAGTGAAAATTTATTTAATGCAGATGTGATTTAGTATCACTATGGATAATTTGGTACGGTGTGATTATTTTTATACGATTCCTTGTGGTTAAATGAGATGTGCAAAAATTTATTTATTGTTTAAGATAATTATTTTTATTTTTGAATCTGTGCTTAGTTTTAAATACTTAGATATTATTTTGACAATTAATTTCTGATTCTTACCTGAAATAAAAAGCATAATTGTGTCTGTCAATAATGTCTTCTTCGTGTTAAGAAATATGTTTAAATTCACAATTCATATGCAGAAAAACTAAATTTTTGTTATATAAAACCCTTATAAGACTTATTTTGGTCAATGGCTTTAAAACATTGACTTGGCAAGATCTGATGAGGTCCATTTGGGATATATTTGAGCGGAAGATTTTAAGGTATTAGGGAAAGGTATTAGGCCTGGAATTAATTATAGTCTAGGTATTAGCCTAGAATATTATTATACCTTGAAGGTGTTAGGGAAAGTAATTGTTGGAGAAGACTGTACAACGCAGAAATTTATAAATGTTATAAAGACCTAGATGTTATAAAATTTAGTAAGATCGATAGATTAAACTGGGCTGTTCATTTATTTAGAATGAATAATTTAAGCCTGCAAAAAGGCTCGTTTTGGCAAAGCCACAGGGACAAAGAGAAGAGGACGACCCAAGTTTGCGATGGATAGACGCAGTTGAAAAAAAATTTGCTGTATTAAATGTTAAGAATTGGAGGACCATTGTCACCCAGAGGAATGCATGGAAATCTCTTCAAAGGAAAGCCTTGGCATACCCTGGACTGTCGTACTATTGATGATGATGAGAATAATTCAGATTTTAACTTTATACAAAGAAACTTCATTAAAAATTTTGAAGACGAGAATTTTAAAAATAATTGTAAAATTTCTTAGCATGTTTTAAATTTAAATTTTTAGTCCCTCTACGTAAACTTATTCTTTTCGTTAATAGAAATCCAGATTTTCCACAAAACTACCCCCAAAAAATCTGAAAACTGAATTAATTTAATGTAAAAATATTGAAACTTCATTTTTAAAATATCAAGAAAGAACTCCATCACAGAAATATTTTGTAAAAAAGAAATAAGAGTTGTTTTTCTCGAAAATGTTAAAATACAAATAAATAAGCAAATTTTTAAGTAAACAGAAAAAGAATTTCACAGAATTATCCACTGAATAAATAATTTTACCACGAGCAATTACTTTAAATATAGAACACTCCACGGTACAAAAACAAAACGTAAAATTTCATTGAAAATAACAACTGTTAATATAATCTAAACATTATAAAGTACTACTTAATATTGTATAAAATAACTTGAATTAAAAGTAATGAAATATTTCTCGAAAGTTACAGAAGGATTCCAATAACACTTAAATTAAATTATTCTGTTTAAGAAGCAGAAATTTAAAACAGAAACCTTCATTTACCAGATGAAAAACCCCAAACCTGATTCTTTTATTAATACGAATTACCTTGTTTTACAATGATCCACATTAGTATTCAAGTAATATCACAAGTAGATACATTTTTATAGAAACTACGACGTTACTAGGTTGTTGGTTTTTTTTCAAAAACTACCATAATGTTCAACCTGAAATGTTAATAATTTAATAAAACTAAGAAATAGTATTATTTTAGAAATTTTTCGAGAACAAATATTTCCCGATTTAAATATTATTAGACTTTAAATATTTCGCAACGGTAGTATATAAAAATGTTTCATTTTTTTTATTCAATGGTACTTTTGATACAAGTAGCTTATTACGGAATTCTTTACAATAAATTATTTATGATATTTGTTTTGTTTTTATTTTACATAGGTTTAAGATATATGTTGCATATATTAGCTAATGGTGTGTGTGTATAGGCACATTTAACTGTTAAAAAATGAATCATCGGAAATAATGATCAACGAATAAAAGGATTAAAAAAAAAGATAAATAGAAAAGAAGAAAAATAAAATATTAAGAAGAAAGAAAAAAATATTTTATGTTTATTTATTAGACATTGTAAATTATTTTAATAAAAGTAATATATAAAACCAACATGAAAAAAACTTAGTGGCGAAAAATAAGACATTAAATTTAAAGAAAGAGAATACATTAGTAAGTCGTAATGTGCTATTTTTGTGACTTACTAATGTATTCTCTTCCTTTAGATTAATGTTTTTCCCCCCACTAAATTTTTTTCATGTTAGTTTTGTGTGTTACTTTTATTAAAATTGTCTTTTATTTTTTGACGTCTCCCGTATATTAAGTTAATGTAAGTAAAAATATCGTAAATATTACTTACTGCTAGAGGTTTTGCTTTATTCTTGTGTAGTGCAAAAAATTATATGTGGTCAAAAATTATGGTATGTGGCCATTTTTTTATACATTACATCTCTCGTACATTATTTTAAGGTATCTAAATATTTTATAAATATTATTTATTACTAGAAGCTTCGCGTTATGCTTGTGTAATGCACAAGATTGTATGTGGTAAAAAAATAAATAAATAAATAAATAGGCACATTTAAAAAAACGTAAAACAGAAGATATATAGATATCATCGTCATCTAACAGTTGGAAAACAGTTAATTTATTTTCATGATTTTCTACAATCAATTGCAAAACTTCTACCTCACTTTCTTTAATACTAAAAATTCATTTACATTCAGTTAACAATAATAATATACGTAATTATTGCAACATAGCTGAGGTAATAGTTATTACCGTCACAAAGAGAAATCTTATTTTTTGCAATTCACAGACAATGCGTAGACAAACTTAAAATAAAAAAAACAACAAACTAAAAATAAAAAAAAATAGTCCCATTTATTCTTACACTGTTTCGCATTTTCTGCGGCAATGTTAGGCATTAAAATGTCTAATAATTCAAGGACTGTATAAAAAGAAGAAAAGTAACAGCAAGTTAAATATAAAAAATATAAAAAAAATAGAAGATTACCAAGATTCAAGATAAAATGCTAACTTGTCACATGAAGTAAATTTAATGTCCTGGTGCGGGAATTAATGCCTCTGTAACGGAGCGTTATAAAAAAAAGAGGCGGAATACTACGGTGTCTAAAAAGTAAGACCAATTTTCAATATAAAATTCCCGGGGCTTATTGGCATTTCAATTTCTTTTTTGAGTTGCTGGCACTGTTCTTGACATCTGTGCGAAATTTGACGTCAAAATATTCATTAGTGTTTGAATTACGCTTGGCTTCCTGAGACGCTAAACCTGATTCCGGTGATTTTTGAAATGTCTGTATTGATTGAGCAAAGAGCTTGCATTAAATTTTGTTTGCGGTAACTTATAGAATGTTGCAGAAGGCATTCGGTGAGATTTCCTATATCGGAAAGAAATATTTAGAAGTGGTGCAAACAGTTCAAAGAAGGCAGAGAACGCGTTGAAGACGAAGAGCCCTCTGGTCGACCCTCAACCTCAATCGACGAAGCTCACGTCCAAAAAATTCAAGATTTGGTGCTTGCAAACCGTCGATTTACAATTAGAAACCTTGCTGATGATGTTGGAATTTCGAAAGGATCGGTCCATTCCAGTTTGGGCCTCAAACGCGTCAAATCTCGATTGGTACTGAAAACACTGAATACGCCAGCTCACACTGCATTGATTGTTCGTGATATTTACGAGAAAAATGAAACCCGTATCGTTCCACAACCACCGTATTCACACTGCGAGACTTCTGGCTATTACCTAAACTCAAAAGACTACTCCGGGGACACCGTTTTGAGTCGATTGAAGAGATTCAACGTGAATCGCATGCACGCTTTGAAGGCCATCCCTGCCGATGACTTTTTTAGCATGCATTGACGATTGGGAAAAAAGTTGGCATAAGTGCATTGCGTCCGGAGGGAATTACTTTGAAGGCAATGAAATAAATTTGGAAGAATAAATAAAGAGTCTTTGAAAATAAAAAATAATTAATCTTACTTTTTGGGCACAGTTGCATAATGAGAATTTTTGTTAAACCCTATTATTATTATATCATACCATATTATTATTTACCATACCATATTATCAGTACACAATGCTGTCCGGAGGGGATTACTTTGAATGCGATGAAATAAATTTGGAAGAATAAAGAGTTTTTGAAAATAAAAAATAATTCCTTTTTGTGTACAGTAGTATAATGCTTGTACATAGCTATGGTAAATGATATTACCGTTAGAGCAAGAAATCTCATTTTATGCATTTTACAGACAATACGTAGACAAACTATCATAAACTATTAGAATAACATCTAACTACAAAAAAACCTTACATTCTTTCGCATGGCATTAAAATGTCTAATAATTCAATGACTGTATAAAAAGGGGAAAACTAACAGCAAGTTAAATAAAAAAATCCTGCTAGATTACGGAGAACCGAGATAAAATGCTAACTTGTCACATGAAGTAAACTTAATGAAAGCGCTTTTCATGTCCTGGTGCTGGAATTAATGCCCCCGTAACGGAGCGTTATGAAGAAGAGAGGTGGAATATGTTCGCGTTCATAAGCTGAAAAATTCCTTTCTATAATTAAAATTACTTTTCTACCTGGCAAAAGGGGCGGCAAACAGCCAATTGACACTGCATTTTCAGGCGGGATGGGTTGCTGAAGTTAGTTTTCCTCCTCGCAGTTTTTGCTGTCGATGATTTTTATGAGATTAAAAAATTAAAGGAATGATATTTCATTTTTGTAATCTGAGAAAAAAGGTAGTTTTATTGAAAATGTGATAAAAACATATGAATTTATATAGTATATTCAAAATAAAAATATTTTATCTGTATTATTGGCAATTCAAAGATTTTGGAAATATAAATGAAAGCATAAGAAAAATTAAAAAAAAAAAAAGCATTTGGAATTGCATTTCCAAATAAAAAGATAGTTTTTTTTTTATTATCAAAAGCAATAAATATCTAGAAAATCCATATTAAAGATACATAATTCATTGATTAGCATTATATAGTTAAAAAAAATGGTTCTTATGATTACACAAAATATATGTATGATAATGAAATTTTCTGTCTATTTATTAATCGCTTTAAGTTATCTACATATAGAAAATCAGTAAGTATTTATAAAACCCGTATTAAAAATACATACTTTACTGATTAGTATTATTCAGTTTAAAAATTTTTTCTTACGATTACACAGTAAAATAAGATTACATCTATAATTATCAAATTTTTGGGCAGTTTATTAATCGCTTTAAATTATCTAGATATAGAAAAGCAATAAATATCTATAAACCCATATTAAAGATACATACTTTATTGATAAGTATTATCTAATTAAAAAAATATTTTTCTTCTGATAACACAGTAAAATAAGATTGCATCTATGATAAACAAATTTTAGGTCAATTTATAAATCGCTTTAAATTATCTATATGTAGTAAAGAAATTACATATCCATATGCAGTTCATATATTTTCAAAAGAAATGGGTTCATATTCTACATTAGAAACTCCAGCGTTACAATATTCTATATCATTTATACAGATAAAATGTAAATCAGGAAATTAAAAAAAAAAATTATAAATAATTTAACAATTTTGATAATAAAAATAAGTTTGCAATGATATGTATTATCATTTCGAATAATTTAGTAGCAAAATCGATAGCATTACCTAAATTCTTAATACAATACAAATAATATAACTTATTCTTAATAAAACTAATTTATATGAAAATTATTGTCTTCATAATTTCAATTGTCGCAGAAACAAATAACAAAAAAAAAAATGTTCAATTATATACTTAAAATATCTGAAGTTTTCTTGTGTGTTTTGCAATTAAGCAATGAATAGAAAAAATATTAAAAAAAATTTCAGTTTGGCTGAGTATAAGAGTTGGCAAGAGAGCACACTACAAAACACGTGCATCTGTTGTTTTTAAACAATTACGGGACGAATTTCTTAAAGGAGACAGACAATTATTTAAATTTTGCTTGGATATCATTCTATTCATTTAAAATTGATAGTCATTCAGATAATCACAAAACCACTAATAACAATAGATATGCATAAAGTAATAATAATGTCTATGCATATGGTCTTAGTTTGTTTAATGTATTAAAAATTCAATGTCATAAAAATATTACAGATATCTAAGCATTGTCCATTCAGTTTCATAAATAAAGCAAGTTGAATCTTGTAATATTTGTTAAAACATATATCGGAGAATTTTTAGTTTAAACAATGATGACCTATATACAGTTACGCTACTGGCCAAACAATGTTATTACGTAGTATAAAATTTCAATAGAAAATTAATAATTATATTAATATTATTAATATAATTATTAATTAATGTTATTAGTAATAATTAATAATTTTAAATACGAATTTTTTTGTTCCCGCTATTAAGAAACTTAGTAGTTAGTAATTATCTAACAGATTTAAATCTGTTTTACTTAAAATACAATTAATCAAAAAAATGGAATATGCACCTATATTAATGCTTCTTAAATAAATTAATTAGACACATAAATAATATGCGTTGCAGTCACTGCTTTCATAAACAAGGAGACTCAAATAAGCATCTGACATTAATAGACTTCCCAGCATGACATGCAAATGCAGGGCAGTTAACCCTAAAAAATTGAATAGCATCCCGAATAGCAATAATTCTCTCATTTTACCCATCCGCTGGCTGTCCGTAGCGTACAAAAACACGAATATTCAACAAAATGACGAATTACTTTATTAAGCTTAATCTTTATTTTTCTTTTATTTCTAAAAAAAAATGTCTACAAACGACTGCTTATATAAAAAAAGTTATTTTTCATTCATATATCGTGTAACACTGGAAAAAAAGATGGAGGGCAAAGTTTGCGTGACCGAATCGTATAAAAGAGAAAAATTAATTTCTCCGGGATTACACGATGGTCGATCGGATTTACGTCAATCTTGCACACCGAATAATTAATAGATGAATATTTTATTTCTACCAAAGTAAGTTTTATTGATCTTTCGATTCCAAGTCATGTGGAACTAGGCTAATAAGGTTAAAAAAATCGAACGAAAGATTGTTTATTTTGCCATAATTATATTCTTTTGTTTCTTAATTGATAGAATAATTAAAAGTACATGTAGATGGTATGATTCGAACACACACACACACACACACACACATATATACATATATACACACGCACATATATATATATATACACACATACATATTATATATTGAAAATGTATATTTTAATTTACCAATTATGAGTTTTTAAATAAAACGGAAATAATTCTTAGAAAAATTAATTAAAAAAATAAAAAAAACATGGTACCAAATTATATTATTGAAAAATTGCTCTATTATTTATCAATTCTGTTGAATTCCCGCAAATTTCATACTATAGAATTGCGTTAAATTTTAACTATATTACAAAAGATCTTAACATAAACTTAACTTCTCTTAACATAACTTAAAGATCTTAATTTAACTATATTACAAAAAAAAAAAAAAAAAAAAAAAAAAAAAAAAAAAAAA
>BPLQ01003843.1:0-192576 GCA_021605075.1 Caerostris darwini | reverse complement strand
ATATCAAAACGTATCAAAACATGTTTGCAATCATAATTTCAAATACACATATTCATTGTAACACACAAATGAACTAACGGTGCGTCACATTCTTATGTCATTCAATTATAGGTTCCGTGCATTCACTGACTTTAAAAATTCGCTGGTCCATTCAGTTATCGTTTTTAAATGAATATAATACAATAATTCTTAAAAAGTTTTAAATTAATGCTTAGAGAAATAAAAGAAAATAGTTTTTATACTTTCGTGATTAATTTTCCGAGCAAATATAAAGTAGCATATAAATCCACATTAAAAGTATTGTTGGTAAATTTTAAAAAATATAGATTATTAGTTTAGCAGCAATGAATTAAATTTTATAAAGTATATATATAAGATTTGGCAACACATCTCGCCCCGAGTCACTAATTATAATCAAGATGCACAAGTATTTTATGATAATTCACTTTTTTCTTCAATTACATTACACTAAATGGGAATACTTCTACTAAATGCTGTTGCTTGGAATTGATTAAAACTTTTCACACGGACAATTTGAAACAAAAGAACTTATGAAATTCTACGATATATTTTATGTCTTCCTGACATAAATATTCCCGTAAAAATAGTCTTTTCTCTAACGAATAATTATAGACAAGAGAAAAAACAAATTGAAAGCCCAGTTCTTAAAAAAACCAAAGGTTCTAATTGCAGAAGGAAATTTTAAGAAATCCTAAAAATAATTTCTTTTTTTAATTGAAATCAGTACCAAAGATATTTCATCAAATTTGTATTTCCAAAAGGTATTAGAAAACATAAATTATTGCTTTTCACATGTTTATTACTATTCTTCTATGCTTGTTCCTTTAATACACAAGCTATTGCCTAAAATTAACAGAATGACCAGTTCGGAGGAAAAAAAATGGCCACGTTAGTTATATACATTGTCTATAATGTATTAATAATGTTTAACTGAGAAATTTGATATAATATTTAAAAAAAATACAATATCTTTAAAAACAATAAATTTTCAGTTTTTATTTAATGATGTAAAAAAAAAATTTCATTCAATGTTCTATTCAATTGGTGCTAATTTGCTATTTTTTTCAGTTGAATACAAACATTCCAGTCTATTATTTGGATGGTATCCAGTTAATAAAGTGACAATTTTTACATTTTTTTTCTTGCTTCCTTTTATTAGGTCTCTATTTATTGAAATCCATTTATTTTAACATAAATATTTAGAAAAAAGTAGTCCCAAACATTATTTACATTGTTGTGAAAGGGTACAATTCTGCAATAAACCCTAAAATACATCTTTTAAAGAAGGCTATTCATTTAACAGAACAATGAATAAAAGCTGCACTGAAATGGAAATATGGAACAAGGACGACAATAATGTAAAGTCTTACATTAAAGTCAACAATTGTACAGACAACGAATCCTTCGACTACCCGGATCACCTCACTTTCAATGAAGTCTTTACAACCAAAAATATTTTGTGCAGCTTGGTGGTTCTTTTCGCTGTTTGTGACAACCTTCTTGTCCTCGTGACCCTTGACAGAAATCAACTCAAAAAATCTCGAGTCTGCAGGATGATGATGCATCTTATAATGCCAGACTTGATCATGATTTTTGTCACGATTCCTCTCGAGATGGCTTGGAGGATCAGTGGTCAATGGAAGGTGGGCGACGTGGCTTGCAAAACCATGCTCTACCTGAGAACCTTCGGCCCCTATCTTTCCTCAACGGTGGCGGCGTGCATCAGCGTGGATAAATACTTCGCAATAGTGCACCCCTTGAGGTTCGTCCATGCGCACGAGAGAAGCAAGAAGTTGCTTGGAGCAGCGTGGGCCATAAGCCTCGTCTGCAGCATTCCACAGGTAAGTCCTTTCATTCTTAAAAATTGTTACGTACCATTGCTGAGGACATTTCCTAATCTTTTATATTGAGTCTTTCATATATAAAGTTCTCGTAATAATAATAATAATAATAATAATAATGAAAAAAGAGCATGTTACGTAATATAAATATTATTTCGTCATTTATCGGCAATTCTCTCTTTTGAAATCAACTGTGTTAAAAAAAATTATCATATAATTAATTGCAATAAATTGCAAAAAAAATAAAGGTAATTTTTTTTTGCTTATTTTATGAAATGCTCTTTAATTTAATCAATGTTTACACTTGACAAGGTATTGCAATGAAGATCAATTGTAGTAATTTTATTTTTGAAATTACCAATGCCTTATTTATTTCTTTACATGAAACATAACACTTTCGTAATCCCATTTAAACACGCTAAATTTACTAGTTGATTGTTAAGTATATCTTGATTAAGCAATAATTTACTACGAAAAATTCTAAAACTTGTTAGGAATAAAAACTGTTTAATATTCAAGTAAAACGTATTTCTCAAATAAAAAAAAATGCTGGAAAATGTTAAATTATCGTTTTGTTCATTTATTAAGTAAGCTAATCACAATTTAGAAGGAACCAATCGTATTTATTTCAAGTCAATCAAAGATAAAATCTTTTAAGATTCATACTGTAAGAAAGACGGCTTCAGCGTGTACTTCAAATTTATAACGTAAATTTGTTAGTACAAAGAGATTGAATACTTCCAATTACGAATAATTAAACTTTTTACAAAAAAACTTACTTTATTACTTACTTTACTTTATTATGTCTATAGGTGTCATAATAATGCATTCTTTGCCATACTACAGCATTATATAACACATTAATAATACTACATTGTAGATTTTTAATGTCTTAAGGAGACAAAAACATAGTAGATTGTAAAGACAAACAAAAAAAATCGTAATTTTAGAATTCAAAAAATATTTCATAAATGTTCCAAAAGACAACGAAAAATAGAAGAACAATTTTTAATTACCACTTATCTATTAAAACTACATTTTGAATGAGTACTACACAAGCAAGAAATACATTTACAGATGCTGGTTTAAAAAATGTACCTCTGTATGAAAGCAGCATCAAAAATTACAAAATATAGAATGCATGATTTTTGAAAATATCATATTACTGATATAGGCATCAATAAACCCTCGCGAACATAAGTTAATGTTTATATGCAATAAAATCGAACAATTAATCACGTTTGTTATTCAAAAAAATCATTTCGTATGCTTCAAAAGTGTGCAAATAAATCCATTTTTTGACCAAATCGCAAAATCGGGCCCCGTGCTGATTTGGCGACTATTTAAATAGCGCCTGTTTGCAATTTACTTCACAATTGCCGCCATTACTTGACTCACTTTGGTGAAGAGACTTTTTGACGCCAAATCCCAATAACCCCTATTCTGCGATTTTACACATTTTTTTTAAACTTTCAGAGCATCATCTACCATGTGGAGAATCACCCAGAGTTTCCCAAGTTCATGCAGTGCGTGAATCACAATTTCTTCCCCACGCCATACCACGAATTGGCATATGATATGTTTTGCTTAATAATCGTTTACGGAGCCCCTTTGTCCATCATTCTATTCTGTAACGGCAGGATCCTTTGGGTTATTTGCAAAAAATACAGAGCTTTGAAAGGTGAGCATTTACTTATTTATTTTTTTTTTTTAATCTTTAAAATATTCTTAAATACGTTTGACATTTCATAAATCAGGAGTTATTTTTTTAATTGTTTTTTGAAGAAAAAACTCCAGCAGAAGAATCAATTACATGTGCAATATTTTCGTTAGATATGCTGTCTTCTGTGGAAAAGCAATATTTAATTAAAGGCATTTTCAATCAAACACATTAAAATAGTAATTGAAAATTATTAAGTAAAAACAATTGAAAACTATATTTGAAAACCGGAAGAAAAGTATATTTTTAAAATACTATAATAAAATATCTTTAGAAATTCTTATAAGTATACAAATATTGCTTCAGTTTTAAAATAGTGAGTCATTGGAAAGTGTACTACTTACAAATTAATTTAAAATCATAAACTTTTAAAAATACCGATTCAAATTATTAATAATTTGAATCATTATTTCATATTTATCAATTTTTTTCAATTTAATTGTTCATTTTAATTTCCATTACATTTAACATGTTTTTCATATTTAAATTATTTTTAATTAAATATTTATTAAAATCTTATTAAAAGAAAAAAATTTCTAACTAATTAATCTTTTATTAAATTCCATTCTAAAATAAATTAGTTGGAAAAATTCCTTTAGGTTTTTATTTAAAACAAGTTCCTATTTAATCACAGTTTTGAAAAAAAAAAATTTTTTTTAAATTTATTATTTAATTAGCAATTATTAACCAGTGCTGGGCGATACACAAAAAATTAATATAAAATATTTAATACAACTGCCTTGAATCAACTCTCATTAGTGAATCTGGAAGGTAAAATCCGATCTTTATCGTAGTTTTCCCTTGCGCGGCATTGACTCAGAAATTTAAGGCGCCTACAAAACAAAATGACGTAATTTTATGGGGCGGTCTCTTAATCATAGATAATCATTAGAGCTTATATTGACTCTTAAATGGTACAATAGAAATAAAAAAATTAAAATGTCTAATTATTACCATTTTTTTGTTACTTAATTATTTTATTTATTTATTTTTTATTATTTTCATTTGTGCATTCAATAAAATCACATAAATATTTCTTGTGTTTTTCTTAATACCCATAATAAAATATTGAATTAATAAATGAAGCGATTATTGCTTTGGATACTGGCCCTTTTTGGTATCTGAAATTTTGAAACAAAAATTGTGTAGATATAGTATTTATCCTATGCTAAATCGATTGCACTAAAAAAGCTCGGGTTTAGTAATGGAAAAAATTCTAGTTGCAGTTAATTAACTCTATTTAATTTTGTTAATCAACTACATTGTATCTAGGGATTGCAATATCGGAGCAAAAGTTCAATACCGGTATTCGGTATTTTTTTTATCTTAATACCGGGATACCGGTTTTAATACCGGTAGTAGAAATGTCATTGGTGCTGTTATTTTACTTATAATTTCATCCAAATTATCTTTTTTTTTCTTTCAAAATTATCTAAAATCCTTGATGGCTTGGGCTTAGAACTGAGCTTAAGTTTGTATATTCATCGCAATTAGATTCTTTCCTCTTCAAGAAATTTGTGTCATATTTCGTTTTTAAATGTGTATGGAGTCCGCTTGTGCTTCATTAACTTTATTAACTCTTGAACATTTTTTTACATTGTGCCACCATATTCTTTTCATCTTATAAGTAATGAAACCAAACCGAAATATTATCAACTGATTTTTTATGTCCTTTAAAGTTATTCTTATTCATTATTATGGAGTATTATTTATGAGTATATATTTATAATAAATCTGAAAAATATTTTGAATTCTAAAGTATGATATACAAATACAATGCGAATAACAAACTCACCAATTTAAAAAATGATCAAAATATTACACATTTTCTTCACAACTACAACCTTGTTTTCACAGTTAAGAATTCTGAATAAGAATTCACAGATAAGAATAAGAATTTCCCACATAAGAACTCTTTCACAGATAAGAATTCTAAATTTCTAGTAAATACCGAAATAACCGGTATTTAAACTTGAGAATGCAGTTATTACAAAATTGTACAAATGACTCAAAATACCGGTATTCGGTATACCGGTATTGCAATCCCTAATTGTATCCTAATATAGTTCGCTCCGACATATTTCCAGCTATTTTAGTTTTGTGAATATATAATGATAATCACGAAATTTATTAAGATTGTTCCCTTTTAGAAGGAGGGGTAAGAATATATCTTGTCAGATTTCTTCGTGTTCCACTAATGCATTCACTGCTGCTAATGGGCGAAAATTTCCGAAATAGCCACAACTCGGAGTATTGCACATTGTGAAGCTGTGATAGAACAATCTCCCCTGATTTATGTCCATCATTTTTTAAAGCAGTGACTACCATACATACCTCATACACTCTAGATGAGCTTTTTATGATTGTTTAAACACATGCTGGTATTAGTTTTTTTTTTATACTGCTCAAAACAATTAGAGAATATTTAGATTTGGGGTACTACTGCGGATGAGGAATTGAATTAATGACTGATATATGATATATAGGTGCTGTAAGATATGATAAAAGAAGGTTTGAATAAAAGCAACGTTGCACATGGAATCAATGAGTGAATGGGGTATTCTCTCTCTCTCCTGTAGAAGAGAGCTTTCGACCTGCTGAATTGTTTCAGTGGCTGATAAGCGGCTAGAAACCCTTCTCTCTAGAATGTGGCCTGATGGCCAATTGACTAGAGCTCTGGCCTTTGGTACCACAGGCTTCATATTTGAATCCTAGTGTGTTGAATTTGATGTTTGTGAGTGGTTTTAAATCCATGTTAAACAGTAGGTCGAGGCCTAATTAGTCTAAAGTGTGCAAAAAATGATGAGCGGCAAACCAAATATCTCTATAATGTCCCAAACATGTTCTATTATGTCTGGGAAATATGTTATCTAATGCCTTCGAAGGATTGTTACATCGAATAGGAAATTATCTTCTTGCAGAGCACAATGTAAGCTGTCGTTATTAATACATGAGAATGAATTTTTACCTTATTGCTGAGGATAATATGTCTAAGGATCTCATGACTATATCGCTGAGTCATTAGTGTTACATTCCTTGTAATGTGCAGGTCGGTGAGGCTGTTGATAGAAATAAAGGTGCAGACCATCCCTTCGGAGGAGTATTCCGTGTACCAAATTTTTTTCCAGATGAGGATCTGCCTATTATCAGCTTGTACGAGCGATGTTGTTGTAGCGAGTTTCTTCTTTTATGAGCATGTTGCTGAACTCATCTAATCGCTATCTGAGATGCTCTTGTGCCCAATCTTACCCACAGTTGCCTGTGGGAACGAAACACAAATCATAGGTCTGTGAGCGTGCAAACCCACATAGTGAAGTCGGTTTCGAATAGTTTGAGAATAAGATCAATAACTAAATTAGAAAGTGTCGTTGGTAGTGCGGTTTCTTCTATCCGTTAGTGTTTCATACCGATCTACATTTCGTGTTATTGCATACGCGTACGATCATCTACCATCTTTGAAAAATATTTTCAATTTCCAGAAACCGATTCTATAGTTTAGAAATGATACTTTGAGAAATTTCTAACGCTTCTGCTGCAATGGACTGCGTTTCATCCACCTCTAAACAACCGATTTAGATAAGTCATCTTGCAGAGTCATCATAGTCACTGTTAGAAAACATGCGTCAGGTGTTTTTAACCTAATCCTACAGGATTGTTGTTGGTTGTTTTTCACATCTTATTTAAAACTCGTAGTTTCCGACTTCACAGACTAAACTTGCACATTCTCAACTTTGTAAACGTTATAATTTTTCTTTTTAACCTCTTCTATTTAATTGTTGTGAAACACTTTGTCGAGTATATGATTATTTCATACCGAATTCATACCCTAATTGTTATTGATTATTCATACCCTAATTGTTTTGAATAGTGTAGTATGGAACATGTCTATGTGAACTGCTCTATAAAATTCTATATCAAAGTTTTTCGACACATGTTTGCTCTTGGTTCTCAGCTATTTGCTATTATTATTTTTTTTCATTTACGGTTCTTAGTTATTTAAAATATTTCTTTCATAAAGTTTGGAGGAATATCAACAGATATTCAACTGAAATTATTGTGTTCATTATATAGTAGGCCTAAAGTTATCAATTGTGTGACAATTTATGAGTAATGTACATTTTATTCCTTGTATATCTTACTGAATAATTCTGCAATATTCAATCACATTTTTTTCCTTAAAATTGTTATACATTTATGAAAATTTTGTATTCTTTCTTAATACTATTTACTCAAAATAAAGATAACTTATTAGATGCAAGGTAATTGAACTTTAGTGTAAATTTAAATAAAATATTGAATAAAAATTAAATAATCACGAAAATAATTCTAAATAGTTCAGTAAAAAACTGAGCCAGATGCTCAAAAAATTTTTAAATTTCGATAAAAATTTGTAAGGTAATCAAAACATTTCGTAATGGAACTAATGATATGTAATAATACTAAACATTTGATTTCATTTTTCACTTAATTAAAAGTTATACAATGAAAAAAAATTTAAAATAAAGTTATCTATATTTAGGTAGAAATAGCGAAATTTTATTTTTAAATAAATATGTACAATAATGATAACTTTTTGTTCATAATTTATATAAAATGCGCACTAGTGTTTCTAGGTAGTCTTTCAGTGTCAGCTAATATTTATTTTCAATGGTATGGAATACAATAAAGGAAGTATAGAATACTGTATAGTATCTGTCGGATTTTATATCATACCCTATGCAGACAATTTATTTGAAAAATTACATGCAAATTTCCATGATACTATCGGAGATATATTTGCATACGTATCATTGCTATATTTGTAAATGAAATTGAATACGATATCTTTGATAAACCTAAAAAAGGAAAAATTCCCAGAATTTGATTTCTGGTAATGTAATTAGTATACACTGAAGTGACAAAAGTCATGGGATACCTCTTAATATCGTGTCGGCCCTCCTTTCGGGCGGCGAAGTGCAGCAACTCGACGTGGCATGGACTCAACAAGTCGTTGGAAGTCTTCTGCAGGAATATTGAGCCATGCTGTCTCGATAGACGTCCATAATTGTGAAAGCGTTGATGATGTAGGATTTTGGGCACGAACAGACCTCTCGATGATGTCCCATAAATGCTCGATGGGATTCATGTCGGGCGATCTAGGTGGCCAGATCATTCGTTGGAATTGTCAAGAATGTTCTTCAAACCAATCGCGAACAGTTGTGGCCCGGTGACATGGTGCATTGTCATCCATAAAAATCCCATCGTTGTTTGGGTACATGAAGTCCATGAATGGCTGCAAGTGATCTCCAAGTAGCTGAACATAAGAATTTCCAGTCCCTGTTCGGTCCAGTCGCACCAGAGGACCAAGTCCCTGCCATGAAAAAACAGCCCACACCATTACGGAGCCACCACCAGCTTGAACAGTGCCTTGCTGACAGTTTGGGTCCATGGCTTCGTGGGGTCTGCGCCACACTCGAACCCTACCATCAGCTCTTACCAACTGAAATCGTGACTCATCGGACCAGGCCACGGTTTTCCATTCATCTAGGGACCAACCGATATGCTCACATGCCCACGAGAGTCGCTGCAAGCGATGTCGTTCTGTCAGTAAAGGCACTCGAGTCGGTCTTCTGATGGAATAGCCCAAGAAAGCCAAATTTCTCCGCACAGTTCTAACAGACAAGTCCCTTGTACGTCCCACATTGATTTCTGTGGTTATTTGACGCAGTGTTGCTTGTCTGTTAGAATTTATGACTCTTTGCAGACGTCGCCGGTCTCGGTCGTTAAGTGCAGGCGGTCGACCACTGCGCTGTCCATGGTGGGATGTTATGCCTGAAATTTCATACTCACCCCACACTCTTGACACAGTGGATCTGGGAATGTTGAATTAACTAACGATTTCCGAAATGGCATGATCCATGCGTCTAGCTCCAACTAGCATTCCGCGTTCAAAGTCTGTTAATTCCCGTCGTGCGGTCATCATCACGTCAAAACCTCTTCACATGAATAACTTGAACAGAAATGAAAGCTCTGCGAAAGCACTGCGCATTTATACCTGTTCCGCGATGCTACTGCCATCTGAAAATTTGCATATTGCTATCCCATGACTTTTGTCACTTCAGTGTATAATAACATATAAAATTTTTTTTTTTTTAGCTGTTCTGACCCAGGAATATGAAAAATGCCTGTGTCACCGACGAGGCGATATCGCCCACATTACAAGAGATCGAGTCAGAACCTACCGGATGATGATCACCATCTCCCTAACTTTTGTCTTGTTCTTGATCCCTTACGCGGCCGCGGTCGTCTGGTGTCTTTCCCACCCCGTCTCAGCTGAAAACGTGGAATCCAGCATGCGATCCTTCTTCCTTGCGTTTTCCGTGTCAATTTCACTTGTTAATCCCCTCATCTATGGAAGCCACGCATTCACCTTTAGGAAAGGAGTTATAAAAGTCGGTTGGGGATCGACAGCCCCCAAAACTGCACCAGCTAACAGATTCAGTGAAACATCGCATCTGAGAGTGTCCGCGACCATTACCCGCCCCATCCCGTATCGAGACGATGACGGCGAATCAATGGTCCACGTATGGAAGTGTCACTGCAGCGGTAATTGCAATGAGATCGAAGGTATGCAAATATCTGGCACATCTCAAGAAGCTGAAAGTGTAGCCCACAGCTTAGACCATTAAGTGAATATTTCAACATTATGTGGGATTTAATTCAGCATACAGTGAGTGTAAAATGTATTCGTACAGTACGATAATTGATTTAAAAGAGATCCGTTCATAAAAATTATAAACATAAATTCCATTTTAATTAATTACAAATATATAATAGAATATATTTTCACTAGTTTCATGTGAAATTGACAGAAAAATAATTTTATACATGAATAAATATTTACGAAACTGAAACAAGCAAACATCTTGTGGTGTAAAAAGTATTCGTATATCAGGCATATATTGGCCAATACAATCATAATATTTCAGCTAATACCTTGTACGATATCCTTTAGCTCGAATAAGTACCTTGAGTCTCTTTGGCATCGATACCACTAAATTTGCTGTTATTGAGCTAGATATGGTGTCTCATTCTTGATTAAGTGCTGATTCCAAATCATTTTTATTAGAAATTCGTCTAGATGTAATATTTTTATCAAGAACGTCCCATAAATTCTCGATGGGGTTGAGGTCCGGTGATTGAGGAGGAAATTTCATGAACTTTGGGGTATTATATAGTATCCAGAGCCTTGTGTTTCGGGCTGTGTGCTTGGGGTCGTTATCATGCATGAAAACGTAATCACCATTCAAGTCCATTTTTGTTGCGCTAGGTCCCAAATTATTTTTTAAAATGTCAATATAAAGTTGATGATTCATAATGCCTTTAATAAAGACTAATTTGCCCACCCCAGAAGCACTCATACAACCCCAAACAAGCAGACTCCCCCCCCATGATTCACTGTTGGCACTAAATTCTTAGGATGCATTTCTGTATTGCGCTTTCTCCATACCATTCGTCTCCCGTCCGATCCAAATATGTTATATTTACTTTCGTCTGTAAAAATAATCTTTTTCCGGAACTCTGGACTTTCATTAACGCATTGCTTGGCGAAAGATAATCGCAGCTTCCGATTCTTCTCACTAACAAAGAATTTTCGTCTCGCAACACGGCCATGGAAACCTTCATTGCTGCATGCATTTCGAACAGTACTTACGGAGACTGCTGTTCCCATGTTCTTTAGTTCTGATGTTAACGTAGGAGCACTTATTTTGGGATCCTTCTTTAGTGAACGTACCAGAAACCGTCTGTCAGATGATGTCAATAGACATGGTTGCCCAGTATGAGAACTGTTTTGAATCTTTCCAGTGTCAGCAAATTTTTTTATGATTGACTGCACAGTTGAACGGGGTCTACCGACCAGATCAGAAATCTTGTTGTACGATTTACCATTTTTACGGAGCTTTAAAATCAGTTCTCTTTCGGAAACACTTGTCTCTTTACTTTTACGACCCATTACAGAATTTCTAGTTTCTCACTACATTAAAATTTCCACTGAAGAACCTTTTAATTAACTTACAAGATGACGTCAATTAACTACATCATAATTGCTAAACCAATCTTAAAATAACTAAAAAAAAATTTGCATTTCTTTTAGGGTACGAATATTGTTTACACCACAAGATGTTGGATTGTTTCAGTTTTGTAAATATTTATTCATGTATAAAATTATTTTTGTGTCAATTTCACAAGAAACTAGTGAAAATATGTTCTATTATATATTTATAATTAATTAAAATGGAATTTATGTTTATAACTTTTATGAACGGATCTCTCTTAAATCAATTTTCGTACTGTACGAATACTTTTTACACTCACTGTACGTTTGGTGAACACACGTTTATAGTGGTAGTAAAGCCCTCAGTTCATATCTTCTTTAGTTGGAATCATATCATCAAAATTATTATTTTTTCTTTTATGCAAATAATTGTATATATTTTAATATGTATTGATCTATAGAATATTCATTTTTACTACTGAAAACTATGTTTAGTTTAAAAGTCTGTATCATTAAATCACTGAAAATTATGCTTATACGACTGAAATTTATGTTTCCAAGTGTATGTTTCGTTTAAAATTCTGGATCATTAAATTACTGAAAATTATGTTTATATTACTGAAAATTGTTTCCAGATATATGTTTAATTTAAAATTCTGATTCATTAAATTACTGAAAGTTGTGTTCCCAAATGTATGTTTAGTTTAAAATTCTAGATCAATTAATTACTGAAAATTATGTTTATATTACTGACAATTATGTATCCAAATTTATGTTTAGTTTAAAATTCTGGATCATTAAATTAGTAAAAAGTAAACGCAAAACTCAATGAAGATAACTATTTAATTCATATATTACGAAATTTCGAAATAATCTTTTATCGTACTTTATGTTTACTGTTTTACAAATTCACTTTTATGGTACTTTTTTTTCTTGCATTGCTTTTCTATTACAGTATGTTTTTTTGCGCATTTGCATTATACAGTAGAACCTCTGTAAGTCGAACTTTAAGGGAGACGCCAAATAATTCGAGTTATAGAGTTTTCGACTTAAGGAGGATTTCGACTTAAGCGGATTTTGCATGGAAATATTTGAATTGTACAAGTTTAGATTCTTATGTTAGATTAGTTATTTTGAGTTAGAGAGGTAAAATAAATAAAAATTCAAGTTACAGAGGTAATAATCATGTTTATGTGCAACTTAAAAGTTATATTATGTACTACAATAAAAAATCAAAATAATTCCGAAACAACCTTAAAATTAAAATATTATGTATTAGAAAAGTCAGGTTTTTTTTTTTTTTTTTTTTTTTTTTTTTTTTTTGCTTTAGACAATTCGATCGTTCTCTATCTATAGCATTGTCTAAGTTATAACGAGCAGAAAAATTCTTTTTCTTCCGAGTTGCTAGTTTGCTCTATGAAATTCCTTAAAACATTTAATGTGGTTCTTGCCTCTTTAATGGAAACCCTTGGAGCGCATGTTATACTATTGGAATCTTCTATGTCATCTAAATCATTACTTTCCATTTTCTGAACAAACGAATCGATAATTTCGTCATCAAATAATGTGCTAGCAGTAATAACTCCGTCATTCCATAGAAATAACTTCTGCTTCAGCTTCTTCTGTTGATGACAATGGAAAACCACAGTGTACATAACAGTTTTTTATAGTAGTCGCAGATACATTTCGCCATGCTTTGTCAGCCATTCTCATGGCTTGCAATACATCTATAATAAAATTATTTACTTCTTCCATATTACCCAACACGTTTCTGACTACTTCTTTCTGGTATAGTGCCTTGAAGATTTTAATGATGGCTCGATCGGCTGGAATTTTGATGTGGTATTGGCAGGCAGATATTGGATTTTAACTGCTTTCATTTGTGGAATCTCATTATGGGCTTTACAATTATCAATGAATAATAAAATTCCTTTTTCTTTAGACATTCTCTTGTCAATATTTATGAGCCAATTTATGAAAATTCCAGAAATCATCCATGCTTTTGTATTTGCTTCATATTTCAAAGGTAGCGATTTGCATCTTGAAAAACAATGAGGTTTCTTAGCTTTTCCGATGACTAATGGTGTGAGTTTTTCTGTGAGCGGCATGTTTGCTGAGAGCAAAACAGTCAAATGTTCCTTGCTATGCTTCCTACCAAGGTATCGATCATTTTTAAAAGTTAAAGTCTTATCAGCAAGACATTTAAGAAACTGTCCCGTTTCATCAGCTTGGAAGATATTGTCAGTTTCATAACCATGTAACAAGCCTTGCAATTCGCTTTTCCATTTGTCACAGGTTTTAATGTTGACGCTTGCCTTTCACCACAAACTTTTTTGAAAACAAGTTCATGTATTCTTTTGAACTATGAGTTACTGGCCCTGAAATTAGTCAATCCCAGTGATTCAGAGTACATTTCGGCTTTTTCTTGTAACAGTGGTCCACTGACACTGATGTTTTGGTTCCGACACTGCTTAAATCATTTAAGTAAGCACTGTTCCAAGCCGGGAAATTCTGCAATTCGTTGTATTTTGCAGGATAAACTTTAACCCTTTTCAATTTTTTTCATGTTGTCCAATTCTTTTTTTATTATTGTTGATAGAGTACAATAGGTTTGTTGTAGGCCAAATTGTTCAGCAATCTCTTTCTTCGTTTGACAAATCTACACAGCTTCAAGCCTTCCAGCGAGAGTCAAAGTTTTCAGTTTACGTTTCCCAGCACTCAATTTTTAACAATAATATTCGTATACTGGTGTTCAAAAAAGATGTTTATTGCAGTAAAACTAAACTACTTCTGATTTTTTTTTTTTTTTTTGCAATCGACAACAAAAGATTTGCTTCGCTACAGTAAAAATGAGATCAATAGCAATAATAAGAATTATAAGAAGAATATTTCATAGAATTGGTTATTCTATTTACTGCATACTCATACATTGTTTTCAAAGAAACAAGAACATGCATTGTCGGCAAATCCTTAACTTATTTTTTTGCGACCTATAGAGGTAATTAGTTTCAAATGATCTAGTTGTAAAATCAAATATTGCTAATGTTCGAGATACAGAAGTCCAATTTTTCTTTTTCGAGTTACGGAGGGGTAGTATATATCAAAATGTCTTGTGGGGATTGACTTATTTCGACATATAGAGGGTTAAAATTTCGAGTAATAGAGGTTTTGGGGCTTGAAGGGAAGGGAACGAAATTTTTTTTCGAATTTTGAAGGCTTTCGACTTAAATACGTTCTACTGTATATAAGACAAATGTAAACAAACTTTTTATCTATAATAAAATGATTGCTGCCAATTAATGATTTAATATGATAACTGTAATAATGAACAACAAGGCAATGTGGGGATCACTTTTGATGCATTCTTTAGTACTAGCGCAAAGCATGATTACAAATATTCCTCAATATGAAAATCTTTGGCAAAGTAGAATTTGTCTACATATCGTCAGGATTTTTCAGTGCGCGTAATATCATTTCTTTAGAGATTTTCTTCATTGCTTTTGAAATAGCATTTATAAGTCCTCTTTCAGGTTGAAACTTTCCTTTGATTAATTCCTTTCTTTTAAATATCCTCGCAAATAATAATCATGTGATGCAGCTTCAGTATTATTTGGCATGCACGGATAATACTCTATAAATTGCACTTTCTCCTTTTTGAGGAATTCCAACATACTTTTAGCAGTATGTGAAGTTGGCGAGTTTTAATGCTAAATTTCATCCCCATTTTGAGAAAAATATCTTTCAAAAAAAACTTTAAAATGTTTTGAATGTAATATTTTGAAATTACTTGCAATCCAAAAAATTAAACTTATAATAACAAATAATATCAAAAGTGCTGGCTACTATTTTGAACTCAGTTGTTGTAAAACATCTAATACATCTGCATACCGAATTATAATTTGCAATAAATTTGAATTGAATTGTAATGAATTTGAATTATAATTGATACTGCACACATATACTTTACAAAATATTGTCATTGATTTTAAATTTTTTTTTAATATTTAGATGCTAGAATTTTTAGAGTAAAACATAATATAAACTTCTATGAAATGCACATGCAAAATTCAAAATTTTTTATCACCGCACTTTACTCATACCCCCAATTTAATCATAGCAGGATACATATTTTATGAAAATATTCAAAATTCTCTTTTTATTTATAAAAAGCGTTCAGGAAACGGGGCAGATAATATGCCTACTTTTATTTTCTTTTAATAAATGCATACATAAAATAATGGATTTTAGTTCATGAAATGATGTTAATAATAGTGACTTTAAAATAGATATAAATATCTATTTAAAAAAGAATATTTAATTTATTTGAAACAATCACGGTCATTAATTCCTTCTTTCACTCATTAATATCATTCATGAATGTCAAGATAATTCTAAAAGCAAAAAAAAATTATATTTTTAACAATACATTTTTAATGTTAAAAATATATATCATATATTTTAAGAAACATTGCTCACATCAAATTTTAAGATTTCATGTAAAATATTGATTAATCCTGAATGTATACATGAAGAAAAATAAAAATCTCACTTTATAAGGATACTTTCCCTGAAGGAATTTAAGTTTTCTGACCTTAAACCCACTTTAAATTAGTTTAAATCTTTGCTATAAAAGCATGATTATAAAACTTGCATTGCCATGGCTTCATTAAATTGAAAATACATTTTCCTGGATAGGTTAGATTTCATATTGTATGATCTTGTATCTTATGATCTTTGTATCTTTCTATAAATCAAGTATCTTTGCATGCACTGATCAGTCTAAACATTAACGATATGCTCTGCAGTTGAAGTTGTCTTTAAGGCCTATCAAATAGATGAGGGGAATCACGAGTACCGCATAAATGTGTGGGAAAATGTTCTGTCAAACAGTAGTTTGTGTCTTGGAACACGTGAAAAGAGTGAATTTATTGTACTTTGAAGAACGAGAAATTGTTATAGCAAGACACCTAAATTACAAAACTGTCTACGCTTGACTGTTTACAATATGTAGATTAAATATGTGAGATGATTTAAAATAGTGAATCATCCAGAAGAAGATGAGGTGCTGGCCATCCAAATATCACTGAGAACAGATGTCAGCAAAAGAGTTTCGTTCTAATAAGAGTGTCACTACAGATGGAATTCTTGTTTTGAAATACATTTTACGTAACCTTTTGTCTATGGAATTGCCATCATCCCATTTCGTGTATTAACTGTGGTCAATAGGCACAAACATTCGGTGTAGGCAAGTAGTCACGGCCTCCAATTAACTACATATCCAGAGATGCCAATGTATGATCACTGATGACTATATATATCTATGTATACTTTATATGATGTATGAATATATGTATATATTCATACATCATATATCGCGAAACTTGAATACAATGGTTTAAGTATCACATAATATTGTGCATGTTCATTTGCATGTATAATAAAAAACGTAATAGCATCTTCTATGTATTACTATATTTTACACATTGTATTGTACTATATATTGCTCATTGTATTACGATATATTACTCATCTTCTATACATTCCTCATTATAAATATCTGTTTGTGTGAAGAATAAAATCCAAATCAAAGGGCCTTTTTTTTACACTATTATTAGTTTCTACCTAATTCGATTGACAGTTGATCGCATATCAATTGAAGCTTCTTGCAGTTTTTCTTCATTTGTTACAAAATGAAGATGAAGACTCTTTGAGAAATGAAGACTCTTTGACTTGGGCAATGTACAGTTATTCTTTATAGCATTTTACTTTTCGTATTTGTTTGACCATGTCTGAAAAAATAACTCTGTCATATTTCGCATATAGTATCTACATGTATAATGTCATGTAGATATATTGTTCATTATTGTTCGTTATTTATTTAATCAATAAGTTAACATGTATTCCATTACATGTATACCATTTTTTATACTGTTAAATTCAAATATGTACTAATATTTGTTTAATTATCACATAATATTGTGCGTGTTCATTTGCATGCATCATAACAAACTTAATAACATCTTCTATATATTACTATATCTTACTCTCATTATACTATACTATATACTACTCATTATATTATACTATATATTACTCATTATATTACTATATATTACTCATCCTCTATGCATTGACCATTATAAATATCTGCATGTGTGAAAAACAATATTACTTCCCAAATCAAAGGGCCTTTTCATTCCCCTATTATTATTAGTTTCTACCTGATCTAATTGACAGTTGATCGCGTATCAATTGAAGCTTCGGGCAGTTTTTCTTCATTTGTTACAAAATGAAGATGAAGACTCTAATTGATGATATATCTACGTGTTATACGATGCTCATGTAAATATATTGTGCAGTACTATTCGTGATTTTATATATTTAAACTATAAAATCACACTTCTTTTTAATAATGAACATTAATATTCACATGTGTGTAAAATATTTGATGTTCTTCAAAATAATTTTCATTTCTTATTATTTAAATTTCTTTCTGGAAAATATTTAAATTTACAATATATTTTACACTTTTCTGCGTTTATTCAATAGATAAAAATGTGTAAAACATATTATCATTATTTGAAAGTAATTATAGTTTAAAATTAATGCTGTAAAATAACTTCCCAATTTTTAACATTACTTTCTGCTTCCCAATTTCTCTTTTACTGCTGTTACATTTCTTTCATGTAATTGTGAAATTCAAATTTGTAACTGAATTGTAATTGTGAAACTGAATAAAACATTTTTTGGCTCTTTTTCTGCTTATATTTGACAATAATTATCAAACTGCTTTTTACTAACATTTGAAATTTATAACTTTTAAAAAATAATAATAGTTTGAATATTTATGTGTTGATATTTGAAGAATTTTTATGAAAGTTCTAGATATTTTATGTTAAGCATAAACACATTTAAAGATTTTTATTTATCAAATAATAAACAGCAAATTTTTATTCGTAGTTATTTATATTGTTAAGTCAAATAACAAGTTATCAGGAAATCATGATAACAGGTGGGCTGAAAGGTTCATCGGCTGACACACAGAGTATTAAATCCTACACTAGTATTAAATCCATATGATTTTAGTTAGCCCTAACATTTAAAAAACACGTGTATAAATTTGACAGCTGTTGTACTATTAATATGTGAGTTATAGCATTTTTAGTGTTCATCACGTGCAGTTCACTCGGCTGACTGTCAATTGGACTCCGGTGTGATATGATGGAGCCATGTTTCATTCATTCTCACATATCGACGGAAAAATTAGGGTTTATTACGATTGAACAGCTCCAAACACCGCTTGGAATCATCAATTCGTTGTTGTTTTGGGTCGATTGTGAGCTCGATTGTCAGCTCGATTGATTGTGAGACCTTTCGCATATCCACATACTAATAGTGCAACAGCTGTCAAATTTATACACGTGTCTTTTGAAGGTTAGGGCTAACTAAAAATCATATGGATTTAACACTAGCAGCCCCATCTATGTGTCAGCCAACGAACGTTTCAGCCCACCTGTTTGATATGTAAAATCGTGTGTGATTTTTAATTTGTTGCCACTGAATGTTGCAAAAATGATAGATCTTCTTAAAACAAGAATTTTTTTTTATTTTTTTATTTACATTAATGACCTCTGCTATTTAAAATAAGACATTTTTAGTTTAATTAATATTACTTATGTTTATTAAAAAATGGCCCAATTTTTAAATATCACTCAGTTAGATATCTTCTTTATTTAGAAAGTTATAAATATTTATTTTTCTCATGTTTATCACAGTATATTAATTTTTGAAATAAACATTAAATTTTTTTTACAATAAATAGAATAATAACAGTTGACAGTATTATAGGGCATATTTAATGATATGTAGATAAATATAATCTCTATTTCTAATAAATGTAGAGACTACTCATTTATATACTTTAAAATTAATTTCAATATTTAATATATATATATATATATATATGTGTGTGTGTGTGTGTGTGTGTGTGTGTGTGTGTATGTGTGTGTGTGTGTGTGTATGTGTGTGTGTGTGTGTGTGTGTGTGTGTATGTGTATATGTGTGTAGTGTGTGCATGTGTGGATGGGATGGTGGGTGTATTAAATTTTGCATTTAATTAAATAATGATTTAATCTAGATTTCAAATCCTTTTATCTTGGTCCTAATAATTTTCAATGTTAATTGTATATTTCCTTGATTAAAAAAATTCTACTATTAAAATTATTTATACACCTTATATACATAAAAATGTTTTTTGTCCAATAATATATTATAAAAACATATATATTTTATAAAACAACATCTATTTACGAAATACAATACAATTTATTAGTTCATAATTTAATTAATACATTTAACAAAAATGTGAAGGAAAAAAATTATATGTAATCATGAATCTATTATCAAGAAAATCAGGTTCTTTAAAAAATATTTATTTGGTAATTTGATATATAAATTATAGCTAAATTTTGCATAAAAACTGAAACTACTTACAATCTGCTATTTTTTATAACTAACAACTTTTTCAAATTCAAAATGAATTCCTCAATTAGTCATACAAAACATAAAATTTTTTAATAAAGACATGGTCAATTTTGTGTATAGTAAATCAAATAAAAAGAATTCCTGTTACTTTCTTATTTAAGTATAGATAAATTCTGTCTGATAATAATAGTTCATTTTTATTCGAATTAAAAACGTCTCCCACGGAATGACAATTCGCTTGCAATCAAACGATGCAATTAATTTTCTGCTACAATGTAATATTCAATAAGTTTTGCAATTTTCTAAAATAATATTGAGTTTTTCATTATTGTTGAGAATTTTCTCTACTTGAATAGAAACTAACAATAATAAATTACATATATACATATAAAATTCATCGTATTACATATTAAAATGCATATAAAAAATGTATTACATATTGAAATACATATAAAATTTGTCATTTTTAAAATTTTCTTTTTGAAAATGGCTTTTTGCAAAAAAAGGAAGTATTTGTAGAAGGAAGTATTGTTCATGCGTATAATATCAATAGATACTTGAAACATTTTACAGTATTAGAAAATGTAGTACTTTTAAAAGGTTAAAACCCTACCTAACAAAAGTTTAAAAAAAGTGCTTCTTATTAAAAAAATTTCTAAAGTTCTTTAGCTTCCTAGAAATTAAAAATAATTAGTATTATGAAAAAGAAGACCTTTAATTTTTAAGTTTTAAATTTTAACATTAACTTTTAAAATTTTAAATCTCTTTTTATTAAACTAAATTTTAAATTGTCGACTTTTTTACTTGCTTTAAGTAAATTTATCAATTTTTTTTAATTGATGAAATAACGTATGAAGTTCCTTTCAGTTTATTATGATGTAGCGGTTTGCGTGGAGTTTAATACCACATACCATACCATTGCGTTTCAGTTTAATACCACATAAGAAGTGGAAGAGTTAAGAATAAGAAAATACCACATAAGAATAATCAGGGCCTAAATGGCCGAGTGACTGGCGCTCGGTGTCACAGGTTTCGGTGTTCGAGTCCCATGGATGTTTGTATCGGTTCGGAATCCACTTTAAGGAGTAGGTCACTGTCTAATATGACTGTAGGACGTAAGGCTAAAAACCCTACCCCGTAAAAGGACAAGGAGCCAAGTGAGACTTCTACCTACGGGTGATCCATCGCAACAGCAGCTGCCCTCTGTCCCTTCAACCATGAGCCACACGGGTTCGTGGGCTCTGTCTGGATGTCTACCAAGTGGGGATAAGAAACAACACAACACATAAAGAACTCCGTCCTTGGCACGTCCGGTTTTTGTCCCCAGGCGCTTAGCTCTATCATAAAGTTATATGCCACCAATAATTCTTGACGAATGTCAAGATGAAATGTTTTGGAATTTTGTTAAATTGTATTTATTTTGAAATAAGAAAACAAATATCTTCAGAAGTTCAATTTTTTACATAAAGATCATTCTTCTGAATAAAAATAATGATGTTGATTTAATTTGTGCCTCTGGTTTGATTCTTAATAGAGAATATTTTTAATTGAATATTAGAGCATCTAAAGAAAACAAACTTTTGATGTTGGCAAGATTGGTCTCAACTAAAATGAAAATCCAAGCTGAAATATTTACACTTTTTAAAAGTCTTCTATTACATAATCGTAATTTCTTTTTCTTTTTTGCATTATGATTAACATCTGCAGAGCCTTGAGTGATATTTGACATCTCATTAAAGATTTTTGATGGAGTGTATCACTAAATGATTTGAGTTTCACTGTATAATGGCAAATAATGTTATTTTTTTTAAATTAAAACAATGTTATTTTTAAATTAATTAAAACAAGTTACCAAAATGATTTATTTTACATTATGAAATATGCTTTTTTTTCTAATTGTCTTTAAATGCTGCAATTTTCTCAGATACACTTTGTTTACATTTTGGTGTGGTTTGATGCTTTACGGTCATTTTTTGCACACATTGGGATAATTAAACCAGAATCTACAGTTTAACGTGGATTCCAAATCACAAACAAACATCCAGGAAACCTCCAGAATTCGAAACTGAAGCACGTGGTACCAAAAGCCAGAGCACTAGTCAGTTGGCCATCAGGCCACGTACAGTTCAACAATACTGCTATTGTGAATAGTTAAAAGCACAGTTGGACAATACTGGTATCTCGAATAGTTAAAAGTATAGTTAGACAATACTGCTATTGGGAAAAGTTAAAAGTACAGTTAGACAATATACTTTAAATTTTTAATCACAAGTTTTTTTTGCCCTGATGTACTTTCTTCTAAATGCAGACGAATGAAAAAATTAATTTTTTTTAAGTTTCATAAAAATGAGTTATTTACATTAAAAAGGATATAAAAATTAGCGTAAAAAAAATGCATCAAATTATTACTTTTTTTAGAGAAAGTAGTTTGAATTTAAAAAAAGATGAAACGAATTATTACTTTTTTTAAAGAAAGCAGTTTGAATTTAAAAAAAGATGTAAAAAACGAATTATTAATATTGAAAATTAATAATTCTATATCTAAAATTCAAAAATATATCTAAAGAGTTTTTTATTTCACAGTTTTTAGTTCCTTTATATATAAATTTCAAACCTGGAGTTTTATTTGAATTTTCTATCTATAATGACTGCTTACTAAACAAATCTGATAGAACTTATCTGATAGAAACAAATTTATTCCATTCTTCATCTGTAAATCCTACAACATATTTGTCTCCATACTTTTTTGGATATTTGTTTTATTTTATTTTCATTTTTTTTTTTACAAGTTCTGATAACTTTTTGAATAGTTTCAAAAGAACACAGAAAATTGGTTTTTCTCAAGTCCACACATAATTTTAAAAAAATATTTTTTATAAATAATTTTCAAAAGATAAATAAATAAATAAATAAAAATATAAGCAAATGAAAAAAGATAAGATTTTAAAGATTTATTTTCACTTAAGATTAAACAAAAAAATAGAACTTTTTCATCTTTATTTTTTTAATCTTATTCTTTATTATTTTCATTTAGAATGCAATTGTATAACATATATATATTTATACATAGATTTTCCCCATATACTAATATTTTTACACATTTAGGAACGTTTAAGTTAATAGAATGTATATTTTCAACATATATATATATATATATATATTTCATTTATAAGCCGTATATTTACCACCGTATAATTCATGCAATTGTTTAATATAACTACTTTTAACAGCATTATTGTTTAACCATAATCCATAACTGAGTTTGTAAATCTCAAGCCATTAACTTCTTTAGTACATTTCTAAGCAATTTTCCTTTATTGTTCCTTAAATTCACAATTGGATGTAAAAATAGATACAATTTCCTCAATGCCAAATTTCAAATCAATCCGCTTAATTTCTGTAACAATGGTTCTGTTGGTGAAACAAAACCTTGAAAATTTTATAATCTGATATAGGATCCATTTATCTGCAAACATTTTTGAAACTTTTTTGTTAACACTTAATGCTCATATGTGTTCCTCCTTTCCTCATATGTATAATAACGTTCATCATCCGAAGGTGGCAAAGCTTCTTTAGTTGTTCGAATGCTATACAATTCTTTTTTTTAACTTTGGATTAAATTCATTGTTCTATGATGTCTATTTTTATAAAATAAATAAATAGAAAATCTTACAATAAAATTTTATTTTTAACTACACTTGTTTCGATGTTTTGTTATTTGAACTTCAATTTATATCCTAGAAGCATATATTTTAGATCTTAATCCTACAAATTCATATAATAATTTTCGTAATTTTCATCTTAACCAAAATTTTCGTATTAATTCTAGGTATGTGATATGCATTTTTTTGGGAGGGAGGGGATAATTTAAGTTATCAAAATTATCTATTATAATCTTCAAATCTTCATGATGATAAATCTTAATATTAAAAATAAATTGTAAAAATAAATAATCTGTTTATCCATCTACAGGGTGATTATAATTAAAGTCCCACTTTTAAAATGCTGTCAAAAAAGAACTACAAGTTACAATGAGTTCAAATTTGAACTGAAGATACTTGAAGAAGGGGGAAGCAGCACGGCATAAAAACAATTCCAAAGTGTATTAATAGATGGCACTGTAAGCGGCATAAAGAAAGTGAATATTTTGAATCGAAATGACAACGGATTTGACATTAACTGCACATTAAACCAACTGTCGTGTTTAATGTGCTTGATTGTTTCGGTTTATTAACGGAAAAATGACTTTCAAGTCATTACACAGTTCTGACACTGTTAGTGGAAAGCCCATCCACCTTGGTAAGATCATACCAAATTGGATGGGACGACGACGACGACGATTTGTCAGATTAATGGAGAACCTTGATTGCTTAGCAACTTCCATCTCTTGTTTTGTGAGTGCAGGAAATTTCTTAAGCTTTAAGCCCATTGATTAGAAAGAAAAAAGCAATATAAGTATATTATTAAATGATTAAAAAATAATTATTCGAAATTTTTATTAATTAATAAAAAAAAAATCTGCATATATAATTTTTTTTATATTATTATTATAATTTCAAGTAGGTAATAAAAGAGATAAACAATAGAAACCAACAATAACGATTGGAGGGGAAATTGTGACTCAGTGGAGAAACTGCATGGTAATCAAATTGGATGGGAAAAATCGGTGGAACATCTTTTGATGCCGTACCGTTTCCCCCTGCTTCAAGTATCTTCAGTTCAAATGTGAACTCATTGTGACAATTGGTTCTTTTTTTTACAGCATTTTGAAAGTTTGACTTTCATTATAATCACCCTGTATATTAACATTTATCTCCAAATTTTGGCGTCTGTTTATTCCTCGTGTGCACAAGATGACCGTAGAGCGATTAACCAAACCAAACTCCAAATATTGGTTTTATAACATTATAATAAAAATTATACATTAAATTCTTTGACAAATCTAAAATATTTATGCCTACATATATAGGCTTATTGAATTTTATTTTTGTTTTGTCCATTTGAATAGCTACTAAATTTTCATCCAATATAGTTCTACCTTTAAAATTGAATTTAGTAATCAATTTTTAACATATTCGTAATCAGTACATAATGTTAGGTTTTTCTAATATTTTACATAGTTTTTCTAAAGATAGCATTACTCATTAATTTGTAAAAATCTTTTTCAAAGTCATTACTTGTTGTTGTTCTCTCTAAGTTTTATAATGGACAGCATAAATTTCTATCATTATTATCCTTATTAATAAAAATTATGATAAATTGCATACTTTTAAAATGAAACTTATTTTTCCAATGTTTTTTATGAATAGACGTTGGGAAAATCATTCAAAAATTAAATTTATATTAAAAAATCATTCCAATCATGCTCATGTTTTTTTTATCAAATTATTATTTTTAAATATTTGAAATATTTTTAAAGTTTTAAAATGTTTCATGCATTTATCTTGTAATTACTAACTTGTATGTATTTTTAAATTTATTATAACAAGAAACATTACTTGTCTCTGTTTAAAAATTTATCAACTTGATCCATTTCGTATTAATATTTATTTCTTGAATAATCTTTTTTTTTTTTTTTCCTTATTTTCCTTTTTTTATTCAAATGTTTTTAAATAATTATATTAGATTTCAGCACAATCTTCACTTTCTGATTTACTGTCTGGAAAATTAATTGTTTCTGCAATTTCAAAATGTATTTATTTATTATGTTTATTTGTTAGCTTATGTTTGTAGCAAAGGGTAGCGCTTCACAATATAGCTACTCGTAACTTTCATTGTTTAACTTTATTTTTAAGTGAAAATAATGTTTATCGTAGACTCAGTAGAATCAGTTGGTAAGAAGAAATGTTTTTCACTGGCACTGAGATTGTGGAGGAAGACCAAATTGATTTATTTTTAACTTGCTGACATCCATATCGACATTACTCAGATTTCGTTTGGCAGTCTTTTCAGAAAAGATAAATAATAGTTTTAATTATTCATTTCTAAAAATACACCCAGCCTAGAATTTAAGCGGGGTATTATATTAATATTACACAAAAAATTATTATTTAATGAATTTCATAATACAATCATGTCCATAAATTAAGGATAATGAAGTTCAGACAAAGAAAGAGACAGAAGCAAAACAAATTTGACTTATTTGTAAAGTCTATTTATTAAACAAAAGGTAAAGAGCAAAAAAGATGCTATATGTTTGACATAATTAATAAAAATTGCGATTTTTACTCCCTGGAGCAAATTTCAAAAAAGAACCTATTTACAAAAAAACAGTATAACATGGTTAGTATGATGGTTAATATGGAGTATGTTTCCCGGACGATTACAACACCTAGGCATGCTGAGTATCTAATTATCAATCTGATCTTGGGGAATATTACACCACTCACCTAGCAATGCCCTCCGAAGTTCCGGTTGACAGGTGGTAGGGGGTTAACGGGCTGCAATTCGTCGGCCAAGCATATTCCACACATGCTCTATTGGATTCAAGTCCGATGAGTATGCTGGCCAATCCATACGGGTGATATCCACTGTTATATATCCACAGACCACAGACCACTGTTGCGGTGTCCACAATGCATGCTCTCTACTTCAGGTTAATCGCAGGCGACAGTGAGTTGCGGTAAGTGGAACACATCTGACAGGCCTACGAGCATATAGACCAATGTGCCCTAAGCGTCTTTACACGGTCGACCTTGAAACTGTCATACCGGTAGCTGAAGAGAGCTGACGAGACAGGTCTGATGCTGTGCTCCGTCTGTTTATTTTGGCAGTAACTGCTAAATACCGGTCCTCATTCAGCGTTGTAACTCGGGGGCGACCTGTGCTGTAACATCTACTCACATTACCATCATCTTGAAATCGTTGCCAAAGCCTGGAGATAACACTCTGGGCGATTCCAAGTTCCTCGGATATTTCCAGCTGGGTGCGTCCACATTCCAATCGTCCGATAATTCTACCACGTAAAAAATCATCCAAATGCTTCCTTTGTGCCTTAACTATGCGGTTATTGTACTGAAAGGCTTTTAAAGCGCTTATGAACAATTTTACTTCTTTGCCACCATTCCTTATATGCATACCCCTTTCTTACACTCTCGTCGTTGTGACGTACTATCCGCACCATCTGGTGGTTTCCTGTAATTTGCATATTCGTCTTCAAGAAGTGTGTGATAATTCTACAGGTGAAATTTTTATTTTAGAGTTCAATTTCTGTGTGATTCTGAATTACCCTTAATTTATGGACATTTGTGTATTAATTCAAATTTAAAAGATCGATGAGCATTCCTACATCGGAAAGAAATGTTTACAAGTGCTATAAACAGTTCAAAATAGACAGAGAACGCGTTGAAGACGAAGAGCGCTCTGGTCGACCACCCACCTCAACCGACGGAGCTCACGTCCAAAAAATTAAAGATTTGGTACTTGCAAACCGTCGATTTACAATGAGAGACCTTGCTGAGGATGTTGGAATTTCAAAATGAACGGTCCATTCCGTTTCGGGCCTCAAACGCGTTAAATCTCGATTGGTACCGAATACACTGAATGCACCAGCTCCCACTGTACTGATTCTTCGTGACTTTTTCACCAAAAATGAAACCCATATCGTTCTACAACCTTCGTATTCACACCGTGCGACTTCTGGCTATTCCCTAACTCAAAAGACTTCTCCGGGAACACCGTTTTGAGTCGACTGAAGACATCAACGTGAAACGACGCGCGCTTTGAATGCCAATCCCTGCCGATGACTTTTTAGCATGCATTGAGTATTGGAAAAAAACATTGGCAAAGTGCATTGTGTCTGGAGGGGATTACTTTGAAGGCGATGAAACAAATTTGTAAGAATAAATAAAGAGTTTTTGAAAAAAAAAAAAATGGTCTTACTTTTTGGGCACAGTAGTATATGCATTAATTTGAAGATAATTTTTTTTTCTGGAGATTGTTTTTAAAATTGTTGATTTTCATAATGGGGAATAAATCTGTATGAAATCATGTCTTAGAAAACAGCTTTCAAAATCAGATAAAATATTTTGGAAAAGAATCAAGTGTGATGCATTACTTTTAATAAAATTTACAGAATTAGATTTTTGAAAACAGAAATGAAACGAATATCACTATTGAAAAAGATGTAAAAAAAAATTTTTTTTTTAAATATTATTGCAGGGTTTGAAAGGATTATTTCGTTCATCTTTGATGCATGTTAAAAAATAGTCTTCGAAATTTGACGTTAAAACTCTAAATATAACTTCGAGATCAAAACTAGCCGAGAGCGAAAGAAAGGAGGCGTAAAATATTTATTGATCTGTGTGTTCAAATTATATAAAAAGTCATATTTTATGCGAAGAGCAAAACATTCCTAAGTTTCAAAGTTCCTCCATCATTCCTAAGTTCAAAACGCGTTTTATCGAAATATAAAAAGAAGAGAAATTCTTAGAAAGTATATTATTTTCTTAATAAATAATATTTTGTTTTCTTTGAAAGCAGTTCCTTTTAAGAGATGCGACGAGTGTTATTCCATTTATAAATCATGGAGCCTATAAAATGACTTTAAAGTAAGATTTTACACTGTTTTTTCAATATTTCTACAACAGTTATTGAATCGAATTTGATTAAACTATATACTGATGCATTAAAAAATAACGCGTTGAAAATAGTTCAAAATAGTTATCCGCCGCTTTGAGTAATTTTGCACGATTATTTTTTTCTTCCTTATTTTACTATTTCAAATCATTCATTTCCTGGAATACATGAAAATGCATTCATATATCATGTACATATATAAGTATCCCATTTGTAAGATATAGTCTGATTTATTTAGGAAAGTTTATGTATTTAAGTTTTATGAATTTCATAAAACCTCAGTCTGATGCATTTTAGTTAAATTTTTGTCAGGCTTTAATATTTTACAGTTGATAGAATAAACTATATACTATTTTATATAGTTTACTATTATATTTGGATTTTGGAAATTTTTGATCACCATACAAATTTTCGAATTAATTATTTCATTTTTACTAACTGAAAACAAATCACTGCAAGACTAAAATTAAAAAGAAAATGCTAATAATGATGAAAATATTGAGTTACGCATATTTTAATATGTGTAACTGAATATTTTAATCCGTGCGGGAATATGAAATATTTTTAAAAGTATTGAAAGATTTCTATAGAGATTGGAAAAAAAGTCATTAGATATAATTCGAGATGTGTGGGCCTGAATGGCAGAGTGGCTAGTGCTCTGGCGCTCGGTACCACACGTTTCGGGTTCGAGTCCCGGCGGTGCCATGGATGTTTGTAGTGGTTCGGAATCCGCTTTAAACCGTAGGTCACGGTCTAATAGGATCGTAGAGCGTTGCGGGGGCATTGTTACTCCGCGTCCGTGGCTTATGTTCCAGTTACACGCGCCCCCTGGGTAATGCAAAGTGAATAACGTCTTTGCAGCGCTTGCCTTAAGGCATCCAAGACCAAGCTGTATAAGTGTTTGCCAGCTGCATTAGAAAGAAAAATAATTCGAGATGTTTTTCAACATCTGTCATTGAATTTGCGGTTATAAGTTCGCAGAATAATTAAATTATATTCCGCGTAATCATGATCATTTGGATCATCTAATACAACAGGTTCTATGGTTCACTTTAAGTGACCTCATTGACGCAGTGACCATCCCTAGATACGCACAGTTGATTGTTGATAGCAGATTAAACCAGACTCTTAACTGGAGTTGTTAGAGATTTTGGTTCAACTTACATCTGCGAATCATTTCTTCTTTTTTTCTAAAATAAAATTGACGAAATACAAAACACGCTCAAACATAACATACGCAAACACCCATTGCGATGTGTAAATACCCAAATTGAGATCGATTTTCAAAGGCTAAGTGAAAGAGTGGAGAAACACATATCGGACTAGTAAAATAAATATTTTTTTATGATTTCATTTATATTTATATATATTTTTGCATTTCAGTTTGAGTGCTATATATTTCTTTACAATGTGCGTATAGTATCCTTATTATTATATTATATATGTTTACTTGTAAGAATATTAGTAAATACAATAATAATAACTCATTATGTTTCAATATTTCCCTCCAAAAAATGTCTATAGTGGGTCTAAATCTAATATGGGTATATATAATTTTATATGCGGCCCGCGGAGTTAGGGTGCATTTCCAAAGTGGCCCGCAACATCATTTGGGTTGGCCACCCCTGACCTAGATTATCTGAACGTGAATTTAATAAAGCATACAGATGTCTGAAATTATGGTATAGATCTCAAAAGAGTACGAAAAAAAAATGTAAATTAAAAAAAAAACTTTTACTTTTATTCAAAAAAATTAATTTCTTTCATCCGTTTGTAAAAGAAAAAAAAATTGTATTTTTTTTTTATCCTTTTTTTTAAATTATTTTTCGAAAACTGTTTATAAAAAATGCTTTCAAATAAATGATGGATGACTTGAGAAAGAGCCCCACTCTGTCAGAAATGTGTGAAAAATCATAAATATCCATATAATGAAATGAAATAACTGTCAACAAAATAGGGTGGCATATACATTGTAGGCTTAATAAATGAAGAATGGAATAATTTTTTTAGTTTTTCTTTCTTTTTGATCGTTTTATTAAAAAGTCATTAGAAATGGAAAAATTGAATGAAACTCCAGGTTTGAAAATTCTACATAAAGGTACTAAAAACTTCAGGCTATAAGATTCTGCTCATATGGATGAATCTAAAATAAATAATTAAACCTTATTCTTTTATATTTATTTTTAAAGTTAATAATTCGTTTTGATGAGATTTAAAAAAAATTGTATTCATCTGCTTTTGGAGAAAGCATTCCATTAATACACAACACAACGATTTGTTACCAAAATTTTTTGGAGTAATGTCTTTACCATTCATTCAACATAACGGTTTCCACGTTTTTCTAGAGCAGGGGTGGCCAACCCAAATCCACTTTGGAAATGCATCATAATTGTAACTATGAAAGGAGTAAATATGTAAGAGAGAAGTCCTTTTATCCATACAAGGTCTCATGCCTTGGCGACATCAAGGAAGACAACAGCAGTAATTAGTTTTTTTTTATCATAGCCTTCAAAAATAGTTTCAGTCATAATTAGTAGCTGATGAGTAGTTGAATTTTTCAGTAAAGCCGAATTGCTGAAGGATCATGATTTTTTTTTTCCTTTTCATGTGTAGTTTGAGATGATTTAGCATAATTTTTTCTGTGAGAGGCAGAAATAGAGGAGAGGAGAGAAATAGGTCTGTAGTCAATGGGTTTAGTAGGATCTTTACCGGGTTTTAGGATAGGAATAATACGAGCAGTTTTCCAGGAGGTTGGATAGTGGCCAAGGCAGAATATAGAATCTATGATGTTGCAAATTTTGAGAATATACTTAAAAGGAATATTTTTATTAGTAACATTATCAATGCTAGGAATTTTATTAATTTTAAAAGATTTAATATAATTTATAACAGTAGAAGTTTTAGTAAGGCTGTTTTTGGATTTGTGGTTAGTACTAAAGAAATTATTGAGAGAATCATCAACATAAAGGTTAGTAGAGGTGCAAGAAATGCCATTTTCAGTAAATTGAGATTAAAGTCTGTCTGCAATAAGTTCAGCTTTTTTACCTGTAGCTGTAACTGGTAGGGAGATAGAATCAGTAAGAATTTTGATAGAAGATTTTTTGCCATCGAAGGATTTATTCGTTTTCCAGATAGAGCCATCACTATCATTTAGAGTTTGGAGATGGTTAGTCCAAGAGTCCTGTTTATGTATTTATAAATTTCGCGTCTGACGATATATTGTGCATTATGATAGTTATGTTTACTTATTGGGTCTCTGAAAGTTTGCCAATTTTTTCTAGCTCTATTACGAGTAGTGATGAGAGATCTGATATGCGGAGGAAGATAATTGCTATTATTTTGAGGGATAGGTTTTGAAGCAGCATGATAGGAGTTCATAATACTATTTGCAAGGGAAACAACTTCAGAGTCTAGTTCTTGAGGAGTAGCGATTTTATGAGAAAAATAGGAAGAATAATTGTGCAGGATTGAATTAAAAAGAGCCCAATTAGTTTAACATTACGATGGTTGAGATTATCAATAGTATGGAAGTCAACAAAGACTGGATTATGGTCAGAAGAAAGTTCCGAAATGGAATTAATATCGTAGTTGCAGTAGAAATTGTTAGTCAGGACAAGGTCAATTGTGTAGGCAGATCAGAGGGGAGGTAACGCTAGAATGTCAGGTCATTTGCAAAATTTTCAAGAATTATACCGGAGCTATTATGAGCTTTACATCCCCAGGAAGAGTGAAGGTCATTAAAATCTCCACATAAGACGATAGTGTTGTTAATAGAGAGAAGAAGATTTAGATCAAGTTCAAAATGGGATTTCGAAATTTAATTAGAGCATAAATGGAGCCAATAGTGAGAGGAGGAAGATATGCAAGATGAATGTTGACAAGAGTGCATTGAATGGAATTTAGAGCAGGGGAGAAGATAAAATCATGTTTAAAGAAATTGCGAATAAGAAGAGCAGTACCACCATAAGGACGAGGCGATTAAAGACCATCATTTCTAGGAACAGTAAAGTTAGGAATAAAAAGATTTTTGGAGGAATTAAGAGGAGTTTCTTGGAGAAGGATCAAATGAGGCTATCAATGAAGTTAGTAAATTCAGTAAGTTCCTCCATAATATTGCATACGTTCCAGTAACATAAGTGGAGACCAGTAATTAGCCTAACCATTAATCAGTGGAAGAGGAATTTTGAGTCCTGCAACTGTTTGAAGTTTGTCTATTGGATTTTGAGAGTTTTTAAGTTTTTGCGCGAGAGATATTATACTAAAATTTGTATTTCAAAAAATAGAGATGAACTCCTGCATAATAAATGAAATTACAACGTCACTAATGGATGTCTGTTGCTCATTCCTGATAGGAAGCTTAAGTGATGAGTGTACTTGAGGGCCCCGTAAGGCAGCAGAAAAGATTGTATTTGGGGATTGTATTATACCAGGTTGGTAGTTTGTTGCCGGATTGATCTTCTAGAGTTGATAGTCGTAGCTGCATTCGGTTTCTGTTTTGGAAACAATGGGCGACCTCTCCAGCCAGCTAGATGTACAATAGATCCACAGTTTATACATTTGGGTTGTGAAATAGTTTCAGTATGGCGACCACTAGCTCATGTCCTTGTTTACTGAAAAGAATACGTACTTTGCCCATTGAATTATTAAGAAAAATTGTTAAATAAAATGCGAGTCTTTTATTTTTAGATTATATAATGAATTATTGTTTTTGTTTTTATCTATTTATGTTTAATTATTAAAAAACGAATTGAAAAAAAAATTAAGTAAAAGGAAATAATTAATTTCAGAATAATAGAAGTAATTAAAAATAATCAGCAATTAAAAAAGTTATATATTCAGTGATCATGAAATAGAATGTGGTAAAAAAGAGTACTCGTACCTTAAAATTACATGAAGTCTATCCTTCGGTTGCATAACAATGCCATCAATTTGCATTTATTTTGAATTCTTGGTACTTGATTTTTGTTGGATTTTGCTATTATGCCCCAAATTGGGGCTGCATAAGTAAGATTGGATCTTAAAAGTCGTTTGAAGAGTAATATTTTGTTAGATAGGGTGAGTTTGCTATTTCTATTGATGAGAGGGAGGCAGACGTAAAAATTTGTTCCAACATTTTTCTTTTGTATTATTGATATGCTAACGGAAGGTTAGTTTTTTTTATCAATTATTAATCCAAGATATTTAATGTGCGTTGACCAGGCTATTGATTCGTCGAAACGATAGAGATTATCACTGCGGTCACTGATGTTCCCTTTACGAAACGTTGTAACTTGGGTTTTGGATACAATTCTCCATTTAGTAAGCTATTTTTCTAGGGATTCTAGGAAATTCTGTAACTTTTTTATTACGTAGCTAATGGATGCAACCTGCCCTAAATCTGCAGACTCATCTGCAAATAGGCAGGCAGTGATTTTATCATCCTGAGGGAAGCTGTAATATAAAATGGGACTCAGTACGCTTCCTTGAGGAGTACCAGCTTGAGTGCGACCCATTGTGGGCAATTCCTCCTGGATTCTTACTTGAAAGGTCCTATCTTGTAGGTAATTATGAATAAGTAGAATGATTCAGGAAGGAAAGTTTAAATTTATCATTTTATAGATTAATCCACCGTGCGACAATCGGTCGAAAGTTTTTTGTACGTCAAGAAAGACGCCGCCCTCAATGAGTTTATAGTTGAATCCCTCAGTGATTAAGTTTGTCACACGCAATAGTTGGTGACGAGTGGAATGGTTGTTACGAAACCCGAATTGTTCCGCTGAAAGAATGGAGTTGATGGAGCAAGAGTTTGAAATATGTGAGATAATAAGTTTTCCGAATATTTTCCCTACGCAACTAAGGAGGTTTATTGGTCGGTGGTTTTGCGAAAATTTATTATCTTGCCCAGGTTTTGGAAACATAATTATGTGTGCAGTTTTCCAGATTATTCGGAAGTAATTGAATTTTAAATAACTATTGAATATACCTGTCTACTAATATCTCTGTGGGATAAATTGATAAATTCTTTCTTCACAATACTGATTTGCCGTACGAAAGTCATGATGCAGTTTCAGGATGTTTCTCTTCCTTGGGGTGGTATAATAGTTAGAGCTTCTTCTGTATCAGAGTCTGTATCACATCTATATAAGATACCTTGCTTCATCAGATATCCCTTATCTGTCTAATTTACGAAATTTTTATCTCGTTGACTATTCTTGAAAGAAAGTATTGTCTTCCTAATTTTTTATCACTCAGTTGGTGACCTGGTCAGAATGCTACTAGAGATGCTAGTTGGCATGTCTACACTGACAAAGTTACAATTCTATTTATTGTTGACTTCAGATTGACCAGAGATTGGGAATGTCTGCTACTATATTCGACTTTTCTATAATGCAATTAGTATTTAAGTCGTAAGATTGGAGATTTCAAAGACACCGGGCTAATTTTCCTGGCGGTGACTTAAGATTCATCAGCCACGTCAACGGTTGATCAATAGGCAGTGTGATTTCTTGACTTTCCATATAGCCCCGTTCAAGTTTTTCAAGCGCCCACACCTCAGCTAAAGATTTCTGTGGTTGGACTTTTCAGCCTTTCTGTCGTTGAGTAATTCCTTTCTGCAGCTGTAAGAAGTCGATTAGCGTATTCAGCGTCGTGTTCATTTGTTTCGTCATCTCCCCTGAAAACGCACGGAGCCTAATGCACTGTTATTGACATCAGTTCTTAAAGAAAATGGTTCTGAACAGTTTATTTGCTTCAATGAAGGAATGTTATAAGTCAGTTCTTTAGAGTTTGAAAAGTTTTTTTGTTTTGCTTCTCTCCAATTCTAAATGAGTTTCTTTTTTGTGAGGTTATTGAAACGTTTGGCAATATCAGCAAAGTACGGAATGAAACCCAGATATCATGAACGCGATTGTAAAAATCATCCTGCTTGTTTAACAAATTTAGATGGAGGTATACTAACTGTAGCTTCTACTTTAGCAAGATCAACTTCTAATCCTTTGGGCGTTATCCAATGTCCTAAGTATTTTACTATCTTACAAGCAAAATGTCATTTTTCACATTCGGAAGTTAACTCAAATATTAAAAATCTTTCAAATACTGCTTGAAGATCTGAAATATGGCTTTCAAGTATCAGATTTGCTAATTTCGTCAATCGTTTTGCTCAAAGAATCATACAAAACGATGATGTCATCGAGATAGCTAATGATGGTAGGCTTTTTAAACCTGTTCTAAATTGATCAATTTGTATTTGAAATGTTGCTGAGACCAAACGGCATTTTCAAATAAAAGAAAGCTCTATAAGGGACAACAATTCATTCATCAGTGGCAATAGATACGTACCAGCCACTGTAATGACACTGAGTTTTGGGTAATCATTGTATAGCCTCAAATCATTGTATATGCTAAAATCAGGTTTAGAAATTAGGACTACTGGTGAAGCATACGGCAAACTCGCATTCCTCTATAATTTCTAGAGTTCTAAGATTATTTAATTCTTTCCTAAGAATTTCCTTGGTAGGCTTCATTCTGCAAGTTGGCGCTGCGACAGAAGTGTTATATTCCAGTATTGAAACTTTGTTCTGCTAATGTAATTACTTCTCCCCCTGGTTGGAAGCATCTCTGTTACTTTTTCAAAAGAACATTACGCCTATTTTTCTGACCAGGCGTTAGCACTTTGCCTTCATCTTCCCTCAAAGTGCATGCCTTTGCTATAGGAGCAGTTTGAGTTCAGTAGCTTTGCATTCTATCAATGAATAGCTTTTTTTAGGCTGATACCAAATTACCAGTTTTATTAGATAGTGCTAACAATACTTTGAATTTTTTTAAAAATTCCATACTTATCCGAATTCTACTAACTCTAGTTTCGAGTAAAATTATGAATTCTGTTTCAGAAGTTCTATCATCAAGGATTATTGGCACTGCAGCAAACAAAGTTTCGCTATACTAGGTAATACCATCAGCTAAGTTAAAATTACGTGTAAGAGTTTACACAATTTCCTTTTAATAAATTATACGTACATTCATCTGCAATACAGTACTTGCATAACATACACCTCTTTGTTACAGATAGTAATAGGTATATTTGTAATCGACATTGTGGTAGTGTTACACTATAAAGCAGAACTTTTAGGGCTTTTATAATTTCTTTTATTCTTACAATAGGAAAATCTGGTAATTACTTCTTTATAAACCATATTTCACAGAAGCCGTAATAAGAAATCTTAAATTCTTTGACCGATGGAAACTCATGTCTTCTCCGTACATAAGGAGGTTTATTTTGCTTCTTATCTTGCGAAGTTAAATTCCTTCTTACTACTTCTAACAACAATATACACTGTGTGGAAGAAAGTGACGGGACACGACACTATAACGACATAAACCCATATTTATTAAAATTAATAGGAGGTAGGGCCTCCTTTGGCTGCGATCACAGCTGCAACCCTTCTGGGCTTGCTTTCCACTAAATTAGCCATAGTGGCAAGAAGAATTTCCTTCCAAATGTTTAACAGGAAGTTCCATAGTTCAGGCTTGATTTTGGGGAGTGGGGTGCAGGCCCTCAACCGACGGTCCAATTCGTCCCAGAGATGTTCAATTGGGTTAAGGTCAGGGCTCTGCGCCAGCCACTCCATGCGTTTAACGTTGTTGTTCACATACCAATCAAGAGTCCTCCTTGCAACATGGCATGTTGCGTTGTCGTCTTGATACCAGCAATCATCCATACCGTACGTTGCCCACAAGGTAGGAAGGACATGATTGTCCAGAATATCACAGTATCTATCGGCATTCATCGCACCATCAACCTTCACCAGTGGGCCAGCCCCATACCAGGAGAAACAGGCCCGTACCATCAATCCTCCTCCACCAAAATTTACAGATGGGACGACACACTCGGGCAAAAGGCGTTCTCCTGGTAAACGCCATACCCAAGCACGTCCATCGGAACGGAAAAGGGTAAATCGTGACTCGTCACTCCACAGGACGCATTCCCAGTCATCCAGAGTCCAAGTACGGTGGTCTTTGAAGGCGCGCTTTCTTGTTGGTTTTTGTAATCAAAGGCTTATGGGCCGCCGAACGTCCAGTGTAACCTAACTTATGGGCCTCGATACGAAGAGTCTTGGCCGAAACGGCTACACCTGTAGCTTGTCTAAACTCATTAACGATGTTATCCATGGATGTTTGACGGTTACTTCGAATCTCCCTGCCGAGCACCGGCCGGTCCCTGCTGGTGAGAACTGTAGGTCGTCCACTTCGGGGTTTGTTCTGACAGTGTCCCTCAGTCTTGTAGCGACACCCAACACGTGCTACAGTTGATTTTGAGCAGTTACGGAGACGGGATATCTCCCTAATTGACACCTTGGCAAGATGCAATCTAACCCACACACACATTTCTCGAACTCAGACAAATCTTCCCGTAGCAGCATCTTGACAAAAAACAACTCTAGTCGACTCCACAGAGTATTTATAGGATATGGCTGACACGTGATACCTATTATTGAGCATGTGTCAGCTGTTTTGTCGACTTTTCTACCTTTCGAAGGGTGTCCCGTCACTTTCTTCCAGATAGTGTAGTTCTTTATATGTATGGCTCTGATGCTGTCGTAAGCCTCGAGCGTTTCAGCTAAAACACTCAGCGAACTTAACTGCTCCCATTCATCTAACATGTTTCTTGCAATCAGGGGGATGCTTTCTTTTCGTATGATCAGCAATGATCAAATTTAGTGGATCTGCGAATGAGGATATTTCTGTCTTATCGAGCCACTTTTCAAAATATGCTTGCAATTCAAAATAGTAATCACACCTTGCAATGAGCAAAAAATAAATACTAGACTATTTCGGCACTAATTTTGAAACTTTTAAGTAAGAGTTTCATTGTAAAAGAGAAACCGTCTTCTGATTCTAGGGCCGTAAGAGGGAAAATCGAATTTAGACCACACTAAGCATATCTGAGGTATTTTCAATAACTTAAGCTTTCTGTCTAGATGCACCCAAAACAAAGTTATATTATGAGTATTTGAACTAAATGTAGGCAACAGCTCCTGTAAATCAATATTATTTTAAGAATAAGTTGAGAACCCGCACCAGCTACTCAATAGAATCTGTAACTGGATCTTTTCCAGTTCAAAATTAAATTTCACTTTTTGTTTCTCTAACTTATTCGCCTTACGCTTTTTCTCTAAAGCGTCTCGGTGAGTTTCTCTTCTAAGGTTTCATGGCCAAGCCTTTCTTCATTCCTCTCAAAAATATTATTTTTTCACTAGCTTTCATGAAGCTTCGATTTTTAAGCATCTAGGAGGATTTTATACGATCGAGTTAATTAGCAACTTTTATGGATGATTGGATGTCGTGACAAACAATCATACTTGGGGCCTGATGGTCGAATGACTAGACACAGGTTTCGGGTTCGTGTCTCGGAAGATGCTTCTAGGGGTTCGGAATCCACTTTAAACCTTAGGTTCCGGTTAGATATATGACTATTGGGCATACGGTTGACAACCGTACCCCGTAAAAAGGAAAACATCTTCTACCTCGAATTCTGCCAGCAAGCAGTCTTAGCCCACCATGGGGCTGTTGCGCTACTGATGATGCCGATGTTTATCATACTTAAACTTTTCATTTCAAAACGGCGTAAAATCTTCCGAACATGCACTGACAACACAATGCACAATGCATCGAATGCCAACTTTTTTTCCAATCCTCAATGCATGCGAAAAAGGCATCCGCAGGGATGGCCTTCAAAGCGCGAGGCGATTCACGTTGAATCTTTTCAATCGACTCAAAACTGCGTCCCGGAGTGGTCTTTTGAGTTTAGGAAAAAGCCAGTAGTCGCACGGTGTGAATACGGTGGAACTATATGGGTTTCATTTTTGGCGAAAGCTTCACGAAGAATCAATACAGTATGAGCAGGTGCATTCAGTGTTTTCGGAACCAATTTATCGGAAAATATAAAAATAATTAAATTGGAACTATGATATATATATATAGGTACATATTTATTCCAATAAAAGATTTTTGGAGTAAATATATGGATTTTTTTTTCTGAATTTCAACTATAAATTTATATTGTGTTGATTAGTATTAAAAAAATACTATCTTGAAATAAAAAACACTAGCAATTTTAAGAAGGCGCACGTGTATTATATATATATTGTAACGTCTCGACCTATACTTGATAAATAAGGGCTTCAAAACGAGGGCCATTTTCATTATCATGGGAACACTTTAATTTTTATTTACAGGCACTATGTATATAAACAAATACATACAAAGAAATGAAAATTGAAAACATAAATTTGATCACAAGCGTACAATTAGATACACAAGTGCAGTTCACTCCAAGGTCGGAGGTTTTCAGAGTTCTCGAGTCTACGTCGAATCTAATTGCCTGGTAAGTCTGCAGCAGACCCTAACTATCACATGGCATGACACACGAAACCACAAGGGGGTTCACTTTGGAAGCAGGCGGTATCGCTGGTCTATTCAGTCACTTCAGAGAAAAAAACACTTATGGTCGGCTGTTCGCAGAATTCTCTTTTTTTCTTCTTCAAAAACCTCCTTTTAAGAAAATTCGTGCAGTGGGGGCAGCTTTCTTCACATCTCATGGTTAGACATTCAATTAGCTCATGGTCTATGATCCAATCACGGTGGAACAACTCATGGTGTAGTCCATATTCCATCTGTAATGGTTTCGACCTGGGAAGGTCTCACAGACAATCGTTCATTTCATGAGTCTCATTAAACATGGAACTGAATACCTGATATCCGATTTGCGTAACAGGTTGTTGTCATGAGTACAAAACACTAATCGCATGTAGCATAACTACCCGCAACATTGATTGTCTGCTGTCAAATTTAAGTGATGGGTTGTTATTATGTACTTGTCAAACAACGTATATACCCCTCTCACCTTGAAATGAAATGTCAAATCGCTGCTCGTGAGTAAAAAAAATATATATACATATCATATATATACATATATTACTTATTAAGTTATTATATAATAAAAAAAATATAATAAATTTTGCAGGCATTTAAAATACGTAATATACTTCTATATTGTACAATATTTTGAATTATATGTATTATTATTATTATTAATTGGAATGATTGTTTAGTACAATTAACTTTTCAATGAGAGTCTGTTTCAGTGGTTGGGGGTCCTCCAACGGACAGAGTCGTGATCAAAGGCGTCTCTCTCTCTCTCTCTCTCTATCTGTACATCACCCAACATGCCAATACCAAACTAGAGAGAAAGACTGAGATAGCAACACGATCTGTTTGTATAAAAAAAAGAAGAAGACTCTTCAAATTTAAATATTGATGTGCTAATAGCAACACTATCAAAGTGTAAAAGAAAACCATAGTAATATTAACTATATATCCTGAGATACTTCCAATTCATTCCCCCGCTCGGAAAAAAAATCACAATGTCCTGAACATAATTTTATCAAGAAACTGCTCGTTGGATGATTGGATCCAAGTCAAAAATACATCTATCGATATATTCCGATAACAAAGAAGGCCTTTCATTTAGAGGCGTGTGGCTGTTCAATAACAATTTGGCAGTGCAGTGTATTGTATGGAGACTATCTAATTGTTAAACATGCACACCTTATATATGATAATTACGTGATAGGTAGACCCAACAAAAATCGCGGAGTCGAATTAGCTCAGTCGAGGTACAGTTTTAATGCACGTAAATACATTTATCATTATTATATATGTATAAATATTATGTAATATAATTAATTTTATGAGCGTAATTATATTTAAGATATTATCTAAATGCACTTAAGTTCTATTTAACTGAAGACAAGTACTAACGAAAACACTAAATTTTAAGACATAATTGAATAACATAACAACAGTTGAAAAAATAAAATTGAATAACATTAATAACAGTTTAACATAATTGCAGTTCTTTATGCAGTTGATTTGATAATTTTCCATTTTCTAAAATTTTTTACCTTGTAGAATATTATACAAATATTTTCAAAATGTCTACAAATATCTATTCTATCTGTACAAAATTGTACCATTTTATGAAAGTTTTTCATTTTTGCCTTCACGAAAAAAAAAATAATAATTTACAATTGAAAAAAAAAAATCTTTGAAGGTAAAGGGAAAAATAAAAGGAGAGATTGATTTCATAGGAGACTTTCCAATAATAATTCCCAAGGCTTTCCAATCCAGACACTAATCAAAATACGATAAAAAGGTGAAATTTATAAATCAAATTTTTAAAAAACCATTAAATCAGAAAGAGATTAATAAAAAAAATGTATGGACACCAACTATGAATTAAATTTCTTTTTAATGATTATGTGTTCCCAAAATAAATAAACCGAAATTTAAGGCGGTTTCATTAATGATGGCTCATACAGTTTGAGTCAAATATTCTTATAAATTTTGTAAGCCTTCCCAAGCTTACAGCAGTTGTTAATCGTGACACATATTTCGAGTTCGAATACCGGTGGTTCCATGGAGGTTTGTTGTGATTAGGTATCCACGTTAAACTGTAGGTCACAGAGCCCGATCAGACATCTTCTCACCTACATCTTTCCCAAACAGGAAAGAGGCAACTCAGCCCTAAGCACAGTGGTGTGGTGTGGTGTAGTATTAGTAGTTATTTAATAATATATTAGCCATTATTTGAATTACTAGGTATTTTAAAACGTGTATTGAAGAGCACTTTATAACAAGATTTAAAAAAAATTCACTTTCAATAAGAAAAATAATTTTATTGCAATTAGCCTTTGATTAGAACGATTTAGAAATGAGTGTTCATTATTTTTAGGTTGCGCAAATTATATGACAGGGGTGACCAACCCAAATGATCTTGAGGGCCACTTTGGAAATGCATCTTAACTCCGCGGGCCGCACATAAATTTATATATCCCTCTATTGATTAGATTTAGGCACACTGTAGACATTTTTTTGGAGTGAAAAATGGAAATATAACGAGTTATTATTGTAGTGTTTACTATTCTTACATGTAAACATAGATGATATAAATGATACTAAACGCACATTGTAAAGAAGTATATAACATTAAATAGGAAACATAAAAAATAGAAATGAAATAAAAGAATGAAATAGTTAAAAATATTTATTTTTCTAGTGCAATATTTGTTTCGGCACTCATCATGAGTTCGCGGAATATAATTTAATTATTCTGCGAACTCGTAACTGTAAACTCATCCACAAAACAGGCAATGTTTGTCCTATATTCACAAGACTATTATTTTAAAATCAAAGTTACATTTTTTTTCATCCTTTCGAGAGTTCATTTTTGAATATAGGGATGCACGCATCATGTATTTTTTGAATGCATTGGTTTTCACTCCTTTGGCCAATCTAAACTAAATATATTTTGTAAAAGTGTGATCAATCTCACGAGCCGGAAGAATATTCAAGGCTGTTGGCCAGCCCTGATATACGGCTGAGAGTCTGTAGGCCAACCAAACCTTTGTCCTGAATGGCACGTTGCGCTCCAGGAGTATTGTTACAGTAGATAAAATAATAGTTTGGAAAGAGGTGTGCTTTTTCCATATTGTAACTAAAGTAAACTATAATAATAAAATTTAATACATTAGATTTAAATACATGCAGATTTGAATGAAATTCAAATTCAAATTTCCCTCCAAATTTTGAATGAACTGATTTTTATTATGAAAATACTAAGGGTTTGCTCAAAACCAATAACTCTGAGTAGGAATCCCAAATTATTCTCCATGCAGGTCCATCATGAAACGGTTCGTTTTGAGCTGAGCCCGCCCGAAGGCGGAGAGTGATCCTCCTCGAGATCCGTGTTTTCCGGGAGAGCTCGTTTCTTGGACCGGCGCTTGTGGACCAATCCATGGGAGTGATTTTGCACGAAAGTCCGAGAACTGCAGGCTGTCGGAAAACCCGAGTTCTGCTTCGGATTGCAATTCGGCCTGGGGATGCTTTCGGAAAGAGAGCGAAATGCCCGAGCGGGTTCAAAAAGAATTGCGTCAAAGAGATTCAGTTCGGCTGCGAAACGAAGACAAACAAAATGGCACTCCAGTGGAGACGCCGGAGAGCAGTCTCTAAGGAGCAGTCTCACTCTCGGTCTGGATCTTATTACTAATCGTATGCTAAAGTCCACTCCTATTAAATTTATTCTGTATATTACCATGCTTTTTAACTTTCTACTTAGGACCTGTCATTTCCCAGCTTGCTGGAAGACTGCCGTAGTATGCCCCATTCCTAAGCCAAATGCTAATTTGGCTTACGCTCAAAATTACTGTCCTATCTCACTACTCAGTAGCTTGAGCAAAATATTCGAATCTGCGTTACTTAAATGCCTGAATCAGAATTGCGATCTTCACAATTTAATTATTCCTGAACAATTTGGTTTCAGAAGGCAATTAAGTACCTGTCACCAATTACTTAGGTTGACAGAGCTGATTCATGACGGTTTTAACGAATGCAAATATACGGGAATATTATTTTTGGACGTAGCCAAGGCCTTTGACAAAATTTGGCATAATGGCTTATTATTCAAGCTCGTACGACTTGATTTTCTGGCTCAGATTATTAAGATTCTTTGCTCCTACCTACAAATCCGAGATTTCTTAGTCAGAGTAGGTGGAGTTACTTCCTCATCCAGACCAATAGAAGGGAGAGTTCCGCAAGGGTCGCTCCTAGCGCCCGCCCTCTTCAATATATATATATATCAATGATATACCGAGTGATTGCCAAATCTGCAGTCGGACTCGAGCTGCCATTGAGTGAGGTTGTGTTTAACGCTCGCTCCTGAAACTCGACTTCAGGTCTAGACTGGCCTGCTTTTCTACTGCGTAGAAATCTTGAACTCAAAACGTTCTGCTCCACCTTTTAACATCGCACTTCTCTATTTATTTTAAATATAAAAATTTTTAATTTTAATTTAAAATTTGGAAATACGATGAGCCAATCATCTTCCGGACCACCGGACCTTACCTCTCCGGAGAGCCCTCCGCTATTTGAGCAGGGCATACCCCCCGATCCTGCCACCGCAAATAACAACAAGGATGTCGACAGTAAGATGGACACATCCCAAACTGTCACTGCCGAGCAGCTAAGCTGCAACGACTTCCTCTTTGGACACCCTGCGCCCACAAGACTCAGCGACCCGACTCCAGAGCACTTGCTCTATTTCGAAGTCCTGTTGAAGGAGGCCGCGGCTCTCATGGTGAAAGTTTCAAAACACCAGAGCGCGGCGAACAATATTAAATCTCCAACATGGGAACGTGCTTCTTTAACCCTCGAAGACTGCTCCAAAAGAATCCGTGCTATATGCACATATACTGGCATTCCTGCCTCGCACCTTCCCACCAAACAAGAACTCTTGTATATCAAGAAAGCAAAGGAGCTTCAACTCCAACTTGCAGCTGAAGCTGCGGCCAAGGAGGCTACTCCACCACCTCCCGCTCCTACCATACCTGAGCAACTAAACCCTAAAGAGTTGCCTGAGCAGCCAAACTCTTCCAAGCGGAAATCTCCAACCTCCGACGACGACGAGGAAGGGTTTCAAAAAGTTGTTAACAAGAAAGATAGAAAACGGGTAAATATGGCTGCGTTATCTTTAGCCCCCATTACTAACACCCTTAACATAACGTTGGCTGCCGACAAATCAATGGCTCCTTCACAATTAAAGAGGGTAAACAGGATTCCACCATTTTTTGTGTCCGCTAAGGGCAAGTGGTGGCAAACCCTGAATCAAATACGAGTCCAGGTGCCTAGTATTCAGGCTAAGCTGTCTGGCAAATTTCTTAAAATTACCGTAGACAGCGAGACTGACTACAGGAAATTGGCTCAGATTCTTGAGAGTGATGGGACTCCATTCAAGAGTCTGATGCTGCAGAAGGACCGACCAATTAAAGTCGTGCTCCGAGGTCTCCCTGACCACACTCCCATCGAGTATAGACAACTTCTATGCACAATTAAAAAATGCTAATTCACCTTTTGAAAAATTTCAAATCATCGCTAAATGCTTTAAATTAAATATTTAATTGCTTTTCTAAATTTTTTTTGTACCATGCTTTCTTCGGTTTTTCCGTTTCTTTTTTTACAGTCTGTTTCTTTTTATTTTGCCGTGTGGACTTGACCAAAGCTCACTGCCTTCTTTTTTATTGTAATGTACTGTTTTTTCAATGTCTTTTATTGTAACAGATTAGGAGTTTTTCAGGCCCTATATGGCCATGGTACTCCGTGAACCAGAATGATGATGATTGCCAAACCTCTCTTTTCTGCTACGCTGATGATACGGCGATAGCCACACAAAACAAATCACCTCATCTTGCTGTTAAAGATTTACAATATTCTGTTTAAAATTTAGAAAAATGGTTAACAACCTGGAAAATTAAAGTTAATGCCACGAAATCGGCCTGTATGCTATTTACTCGGAAGATCTCATTTTGTCCACTAGGGAGTATCACTCTTTTTGGCCAGCCCGTCCCCTGGGTAACTAAATATAGATACCTGGGGTTGTTTTTAGACCCAAAATTATCCTTCAACTCCCATATTAAGAACACAGTTGCTAAAGCAACTGGCAAATTATCTCAATGTGTATCTGACGATTACTTTGGCTTAAATATTTTTGATCTGCCGTTAATTAAGACGAACTGGCGCAGAGGTACAGATTCGGATCTTTGACAGGGAGGTTGAGGGTTCAGATCAGAACTCTGTTCCTTTTCGCATTTATTAATGCTACGTTGAGCTTTAAATTTATTCATGACTTTCCGACTAATAATTAAGTTAGGTTTTTACTGAACGCTTTTTTACCCCTTTTTTTTGTAAGGAAAATAAAAGGATTAGATATAAAAAATAAAAATAAAAATTGTAAAATAGAAAACCAAACAAAAAGTATAAATCGAAAACCAAATAAAAATTATAAAATGCATAAAAAGAATTACGGTTCTGTGATCGGCCTTTTTTTTTTTTTTTTTTTTTTTTTTTTTTTGTGAGGAAATAATAATGTGTTAATATTTTTACCTTTCAGATGCATCCATTGGCTCCCACCGTTCAGCATAATTCCCTTGAGTGTTATTGGTAAACAAAGAAGTTTTGTTTGTTTACGTTTTGAAACATGTTTACGGCATCGACAACTGGTCCCTAATTGTACCGAATTTAAAACTTAAATTTAAATTCGTTTATTTTTTATCTTATTTTTTATCAATAGTGTTTTAAATTTTTTTTTTTTTTTTAGTACCTACTTTAATTTGAATCGTAATCGGTACGCCAGTTGCCAGTCCAGTTAAGATTCGAGTTCTAGCTGCCACTGAGTGAGGTCGTGTTGTCCCTCGCTCCTGAGATAGTCTGAATTTCCTCGTTTTGAGTTGTGCTGAGATTTTTGTTTTCACACTGAAACTTCCACGCATTAACATCTGCATTCATATAATTATTAATAATTATATTTAAACATGAGTCAATCATCTTCCGGCCCTCTGGCCATTGAATTATTATCACCGGACAGTCCGCCCTGGCAAGAGCAGGGCATTAACCAAATCGACCTGGCAAATTCTGAAATGGACACATCCATAAGCGTCTCTAAAGAGGACTTAGCGGATAACGACTACTTGGCTAAGAACCCTGCCGCCAAAAGAACATCAGAGCCCGCTCTAGAGCACTACCTCTTCTTTGAAGAGTTGCTCAAAAATGGACAAAGTACATGGACATTCCAGTGCTGCACAAAACGTGCGGTCCCCGACATGGGAGAAAGCTTCCATACAAATAGAAGAGTGCAGCAAGCGTATCCGAGCCATCTGCACGTATACCGGAGTTCCTGCCACCTCCACCCAACCCCAACCCACCAAGGTGATCCCTGCTGCCAACACCATCCAGGCGGCCGCAACTGTCGAGTCCCAACCAACTGGCTCGGCAAATAAAAGGAAAACCCCTGTCTCTGACGACGATGATAGATTCACCTTAGTCAAAAATAAGAAGGACAAAAGGGTAAATATGGCTGCAATTCCTATTCCCCCCACTAACACCCCTAACACCACGCTGGCTGCCGACTTAAGCAAGAGCTCCATAAAACCACGAGCTAATAGGATACCACCATTCTTTGTGTCCGCAAAGGGCAAATGGTGGAATGTTTTGAACCAGCTGAGAATTGAAAAGTTCCTAGCATCAGTGCTAAACTTTCAGGTAACTTTCTCAAAATAATTGTTGATAGCGAAAATGATTACAGGACCCTAGCTTCCATTTTGGAAAGCGATGGTACCCCTTTCACAACGCTGATGCTACAAAAGGACCGGCCCGTAAAGGTCGTGATCCGCGGTCTCCCTGGCCATACCCCAGTTGAGGATGTTGAGGCCGAGCTCCGAGCACTTCAGTTCCAAGTCATTAAATGTGCTCGGATGTCAAAATTTAGGACCAGGAATGCCTCTTTTCTATTCACAGCTTGCTCCTTCCTCTCATACTGAGGAAATTTATAACTTGTCATCTCTTCTCGGCCTGAGAGTAAACGTTGAAAGTTATAAATGTCAACCCGGCCCTTCGGTCTGTTGGAATTGCCAAGGTTTCTTCCATTCCTTGGAAGTATGCCGGCTTCCAACGAGATGTGTTAGGTGTGCTGGCTCGCATAGAGCACAGCAATGCACACTGTCTATCGATCAATCTCTAAAGTGTGCTAACTGCAATGGAGCTCGTGCCGCGGATGCCCCAAAATGCCCAAACCCAGTCAAAATTCTGGGTCTAAAAATATTAAAGTTAATAAGACCAATAATAAAATCCCAGTACCACCTAAACCTAAGGTAAATAATATCACCAGGACGCAGCCAACGTTCACTAGCCGTCCGGTTAATGATAGCAAAGCTTACTCCGAAGTTCTCCGCAAGGCGAACGAGGGTAAGAAGGTTAGCCACGCCCCTCAGCCAATGGTAGCCCAGGAGTCCTTAACTTGTGCTAACACTAATCGCCCTGCTCCTGCGGTGACGGAAAGAGCTGTTTACAACTCTGACTGTTCACTGTCGGAGATATTTCAGTGCTTGATGGACTTAGCTAACGCTAATCCATCTCACAGTCATATTATACTGCGGGCATTTGGGTTAGCTAAAGATAAAATGCAGAGCTCGCAAAATAAATTTGACATGAGTTTTCACCTCCTTGAGACGTACACTCATGTTATTTCCAATAGTGAGTTTTGCACGGCTTAACTTTCTTTGGGCCTGAGTCTCTTACCATAGGCTTCAGGAACGCAAATTCTTTGCGGCCCAAAATTCACGAGGTTAGGGAGTTCTTAGATGAGCAGAACCTTGACGTATTTTTGGTTCAGGACACAAAATTGTATCCTGGTTATAACCCTTTGATCTCAAATTACAGGTTCTATCATACAGGTAGAGCCAACCAAAATCCTGCACGAGTAAGTGGCGGCACAGGCATTTATATTAAAATCAATATTAATCACCACCATATTCCAACTCCAGATCTTGATTTTATAGACGCCACTATCATAGAAGTTAAAATTAAGCATTTTCCAGTTATCAAAATTATCTCTGCCTATATTAAGCCCAACGTTCCAGGTGGTTTCCCTGTGAAGGACTTCAACAAAGTTATTAAAACCGGAAGCAATGTGATTCTAGCTGGTGATTTTAAAGCTCTTCACTCCTCTTGGAACTTTGGTCATTCAAATCGATACGGTTTTACACTGAATCGTTTTATCCAAAGGGGAATGAAAGTTGTTCCCCCCCTTAGAGTTACTAGAATTGACCTTAGAAATAATCATCGAGGTAATGTGCTCGATCTTGCATTTTTTTAAATATATCCCCTTTAATTATGATATTGAGGTGCTAACAGATTTAGATTCTGATCACCTTCCCGTTGTTCTAGCACTAGATACCAGTCCTGAATCACTGAAAGTTCCGAGCCAGTTAAATACTAATTGGGACAACTTCAGACATGTGTTGAATAATAAAAATTTACCAAGCTTTATATTAAGATCACCTACCGACGCTGAAAGTCGAACAAAAGAACTAAATGAGATTTATGTCACATGTCTGCAGGAAAGTTCTACCCCTAAATTCAAACCTCCACCGTTAAGATTCCCAAAAGACATCAAAATCTTAATCAAGCAAAGAAACAAATATTTCGTGAAAATGGCAAAGGACTAGAGATCCAGAATATCTACGAAGTTACTTCGTCACTCTTGACAAAGTCAGGAGTGCAATCACTGTCTTTACACAGCAACGCTGGCAAAACGACATAGAGGCCCTGACGCCTGAGTCAACATCACTTTGGAAAAAAGGTTCCCTCCTACGCAGACAATATCACAACATTCCGCCCATGCAGGGCGCCAACGGCCAAACAGCTTATTCCCCAGAAGATAAAGCGGAAGTGATCGCAGACAGTCTCAAATCTCAATTTGAACTCAATCACGATGTTGAAGATAGAAATTTCTTCAAATACGCTAACTCTACAGTCACAGACTTCTTGCAAAAATCACATGTTAATAGTTTAGACTTAATCTCTCCAAAAGAAGTCTGTGAAATTATCAGGAATTTTAAGAACAATAAAACCCCTGGTCTGGATCTTATTACTAATCGTATGCTAAAGTCCACTCCTATTAAATTTATTCTTTATATTACGATTTTTTTAACTTTCTACTTAGGACCTGTCATTTCCCAGCTTGCTGGAAGACTGCCGTAGTATGCCCCATTCCTAAGCCAAATGCTAATTTAGCTTACCCTCAAAACTACCGTCCTATCTCCCTACTCAGCAGCTTGAGCAAAATATTCGAATCTGCGTTACTTAAACGCCTGAATCAGCATTGCGATCTTCACAATTTAATTATTTCTGAACAATTTGGTTTCAGAAGGCAATTAAGTACCTGTCACCAAATACTTAGGTTGACAGAGCTGATTCATTATGGCTTTAACGAATGCAAATCTACAAGAATATTATTTTTGGACATAGCCAAGGCCTTTGACAAAATTTGGCATAATGGCTTATTATTCAAGCTCATACGACTTGATTTTTCGGCTCAGATTATTAAGATTCATTGCTCCTACCTACAAACCCGAAATTTCTTAGTCAGAGTAGGTGGAGTTACTTCCTCATCCAGACCAATAGAAGGGGGTGTACCGCAAGGGTCACTTTTAGCGCCCGCCCTTTTTAACTTATATATCAACGACATCTCGAGCGATTGTCAAACTAGGGTCCTTGATTGGCCCAATCTTATTCAACCTATATATGAATGACATTCCACAGATCAGTAAGATCTCTCTTGTTATTTATGCAGATGATACTGCGGTCATCACATCAGCAAAAACACTTGATAACATTCAGTCTAATTTCATGAATTATTTTACCCACCTCGAAGCTTGGCTCACTAGATGGCGAATCAAAATATATGTCGATAAAACTGAAGGTGTACTTTTCACGAGGAGAAGAATTACTCCCCCTAACATTTACCTCTTTAACCAACTAATCAACTGGTCTACTAACGCAAAGTATCTGGGAGTTTATCTTGACAATAAACTAACATACATTAATCATATGAATCACATTAAAAAGAAAGTCAATATTTGTATTCGCATGTTGTACCCTTTCATTAATAAAAACTCATCACTTTCCTTAGAAAATAAATTAATCATTTACATGTACTATTTGCGTCCTGTTATAACTTATGCTAGCCCAGTTTGGGGTTCTGCTGCAAGGTACCACATAAATTTTATTAATAGAACTGAAAATAAATTACTTCGTATGATAACAAACTCTCCTTGGTACTTTAGAAATGATGACATTCGTCACAGCTTATCCCTCCCTGCTATTCAAAATTTTATGCTTAAACTTGCGACTAATTTTTACGCAAATCTTGATTTTATTCCCAATGATGAAATTCGTAATCTTCCAAGATATGATTTCCCATTGCCGGAAAACGCTAAACGCCCACGGGCGACACTGCACAATTTGCAATTGACCTAGACGAACTGGTTCAGTGCTCAGAGTAGAGACCTGCTGCCGAAAGGCAGCGGGTTCGAACCTGACCTGTCCCTTTAGTCATCATTTCTAGCAGCAATTACTTTACTCCGTAGTATACTTCTATTTGTATTTTTGTATAATTTTTCTGTAATTGATTTTTTATCTTTTTACTTTTATTATTCTTTACAATAGTCTATTAAATCTTAACTTGTAATTTTTTTATTTTGGGCAATACATTGATCACTCATTACTGTATATAATCATCCATGTTTTTTTCCCCTTCATCAATGAACTCTATATTACCATCCTGGAGTAATAGGTCATTAATAGACCAAGGAACTCCGATAACACAAGGACGACGACAACGATTGTCTAACTACTCTTTTTTGCTATGTTGATGACACAGCAATTGCTACACAAAACAAAGCACCTCATCTTGCTGTTAAAGACCTCCAATTTTATGTTTACAAATTAGAAAAATGGCTAACCACCTGGAAAATAAAAGTTAACGCAACGAAATCGGCCTGTATGCTATTTACTCGGAAGCGTTCTTTTTCTCCGCTAGGGAGTATCACTCTTTTTGGCCAGCCCGTCCCCTGGGTCTCTGAATATTGGTACCTAGGGTTGTTTTTAGGCGCAAAATTATCTTTTAATTCCCATATCAAGAACACAGTTGTCAAAGCAACTGGTGCGAGCGTTAAGCTCAACTGCCTAATTTCTCGAAAGAGTAGGCTTGCGATCACACACAAGCTTCTGCTATCGGTATGCCAGTTGCCAGTTGCCATGAGCTTAAATAATAAGCCATTATGCCAAATTTTGTCAAAGGCCTTGGCTACGTCCAAAAATAATATTCTCGTAGATTTGCGTTCGTTAAAGCCACCATGAATCAGCTCTGTCTGCCTAAGTAATTGGTGACAGGTACTTAAATGCCTTCTGAAACCAAATTTTTTAGGAATAATTAAATTGCGAAGATCGCAATGCTGATTCAGGCGTTTAAGTAACGCAGATTCGAATATTTTGCTCAAGCTACTGAGTAGTGAGATAGGACGGTAATTTTGAGGGTAAGCCAAATTAGCATTTGGCTTAGGAATGGGGCATACTACGGCAGTCTTCCAGCAAGCTGGGAAATGACAGGTCCTAAGTAGAAAGTTAAAAAGAATCGTAATATAAAGACTAAATTTAATAGGAGTGGACTTTAGCATACGATTAGTAATAAGATCCAGACCAGGGGTTTTATTGTTCTTAAAATTCCTGATAATTTCACAGACTTCTTTTGGAGAGATTAAGTCTAAACTATTAACATGTGATTTTTGCAAGAAGTCTGTGACTGTAGAGTTAGCGTGTTCGAAGAAATTTCTATCTTCAACATCGTGATTGAGATTTGAGACTGTATGTGAGCAATTCCGCTTTAACTTCTGGGGAATAAGCTGCTCGGCCGTTGGCGCCCTGCAAGGGCGGAATGTTGTGATATTGTCTGCGTAGGAGGGAATATTTCTTCCAAAGTGATGTTGACTCAGGCGTCAGGGCCTCTATGTCGTTTTGCCAGCGTTGCTGTGTAAAGACAGTAATGGCTTCTCTAATATCAATGAGAGAGCGATAATAGTGCAGTAGGAACTCAGGATCCCTTGTCCTTTGCCACCTACGACGGTAATAGTTTCGAAGCTTGATTTGATCTTTGATGTTTTGAGGAAATCTAACAGGTGGGGATTTCATTTTTGCGGTAGAACTTTCCTGCAGACATGTGACATAGATATTATTTATTTCTTCTATGCGTGCATCAGCATCTGCTGGAGTTATTAATTTGAAACTTGGAAGTTTTTTACTATCCATCACATACCTGAAGTTCTCCCAGTTGGTAATTAATTGATTAGGAACTTTCAGTGATTCAGTGCTGGTGTCTAAGGTTAAGATAACGGGGAGGTGATCAGAATCTAAATCTGTAAGCACCTCAATATCATAATTAAAGGGGATAAATTTAAAGAAAGCAAGATCGAGTACATTGCCTCGCTTATTATTATTTCTAATGTCAATTCTAGTAATTTTAAGGGGGGAACAACTTTCACGCCCCTTTGCCTTTGGAGGAAACGATTTAGGGTAAACCCATATCTATTTGAATGTCCAAAGTTCCAAGAGGAGTGAAGAGCGTTAAAATCGCCAGCGAGAATCACATTGTTTCCAATTTTTAAGAGCTTGCTAAAGTCTTCCACCGGGAAACCACCTGGAAGGCTAGGCTAACATATGCAGAAACGATTTTGATTGGCGGATAGTTACACATTTTAATTTCAATTATAATTGCGTCTATGTAATTAAGATTAGGATGAGGAAGGCTATGGTGATGAATGCTATTTTTGATGTAAATACCTGTTCCGCCACTTACTCGGGTAGGATTTTGGTTGGGTCTATCAGTACGATAGAACCTGTAATTAGCGATGAAAGGGTTATAACCAGGAGACAATTTTGTTTCCTGAACCAAAAATTCATCCAGATTCTGCTCTCCTACGAACTTCCTAACCTCGTGAATTTTGGAGCGTAACGAATTAGCGTTCCAGAAACCAATTGAAAGAGACTCAGACCCAAAGAAAATTAAGACGTGAGGAGCTCACTTTGGGAAAGGACATTAGTATACGCCTCCAAGAGGTGAAACGTCATGTCGAATCTGTTAGATGAATTCCTCATCTTGTCTTTTGCTAGCCCAAATGCTAGCAATATTATTTTACTGTGAGATTTGTACTGGTTAGCTAGATCTATCAAACACTGAAAAATCTCCGTTAACGAACACTCCGAGGAGGGCCGAAACGGGTGCGGAGCTATTTGTGGTAGCAGCAGGTAACGGCTTCCTAACCATGATTGGCTGTGGGGCGCGACCTACGGACTTCGCCTCGTTCCCCTGGCGGAGAATTTCGGAAAAAGCCACAGTAGGCTGGACACTACGACTAGTAAAGGTCGATGGCTGCGTCCTGGTTGAAACCTGTGGTATAGGTTTGGAAGAGGTGGGTTTTTTTTTAGTTTTATTAACTAATTGATTTTTTACACCGGGGTTTTGTCCGCGACGTGAGCTCCTCCACAATTTGCACATTTAAATGGCTGGTCAAGTTCTAATTTGCACTCTTGTGCTCTATGGGGGCCAGCGCACTTAACGCAGCGTGTTGAAAGCCGGCACACTTCCGACGAGTGGAAGTAGCAATGGCAATTCCAGCAAACAGATGGGCCCGGTTGCCCTCTATAACTCTCAACACTAACTCTCAGGCCGAGGAGAGTTGAGAGGCTATATATCTCCTCAGTTTTCGAGGATGGAGACATTTGCACGTATAATAAGGGCATAGGCTCCCTGGTACGGAATTTTGACATCCGAGCAATCTTAATGATGGGGAATTCGAGAGCTCGGAGTTCGGCCTCTATATCTTCAACGGGAGTGTGACCAGGGAGGCCTCGGATCACGACTTTAATAGGTCGGTCCTTTTGCAGCATCAAAGACTTGAAAGGCGTCCCGTCGCTTTCAAGAATTTGGGCCAGTTTCCTGTAATCAGTCTCACTGTCAACTGTAATTTTAAGAAATTGACCAGACAGTTTAGCCTGAATACTAGGCACCTGAACGCGGAGTGGGTTTAGGATGTTCCACCATTTGCCCTTAGCGGACACAAAGAATGGTGGGACCCTATTTACCCTCTTAAGTTGTGGAGGAGTCACAATTTGGTCGGCAGCCATCGGTTTCTTAGGGGGTTAGTATGGGGGTCTAAATTAAGAGCAGCCATAGTTACCCGTTTTTTTTCTTTTTTAGAGATGACAGTTTTGAAGCCTTCATCATCTGCGTCTAGAGAGGGAGGGGTCTTCCTCTTTGGAGTTGGAGTAGTGCCTTGTTGTTGTTGAGGCAAGGCTGGGGTGAGAGCAGTTTTAACAGCGGTAACTGTCTGCGCGGCTTCAGCCGCAATCTGATCTCGCAGCTCCTTAGCTTTGTTTAGTTCAGATAGCTCCTTCTTTGTCGGGAGGTGAGAGGCAGGAGCGCCGATATATGTGCAGATGGCCCGAATTCTTTGGGAGCACTCTTCAATGGTGAGAGATGCTTTCTCCCACGTTGGCGACAGGATGATGTTCGCGGCTCTCTGATGTTTCTGCACTTTTATCATCGGTGCCGCCGCTTCTTTGAGGAGCATCTCAAAATATAAGAGATCCTCGGGTGAAGGGTCACTGAGGCGGTGAGGTGCTGGGTGGTTAAATAAAAAGTCTGTATTGCTGAGCTGTTCAGAGTGACAGTTGTTGAGGTGTCCATGGCGGTAACTTGTTTGTCTGGAAGGCCCTGCTCATGCAAGGGCGGACTCTCTGTGGAAATCAGTTCAACGGCCGGTGGGCCGGAAGAAGATTGACTCATCTTGGAAAAACAATTTTTAATCAATTTTGATTGAAATCGATGTTGATCAATTTTGAAAACTCTTTCTCAGCTTGAGGCACAAAACCGTTCGCAAAACAGCGAAAATCAAGCTACGTCAGGAGCGAGTGAAAACACGTCTGCTCCGTGTGAAGTCTCAAGTCCGAATCCTCTGAATGATTCTCGGAGTGATTCTCTACGACTCTCAGTCGCCTGCTTGATGTCGTTATGAATCTCAGTGTTTTTTCAAAGCTCAATAACGCTCGCGAACTTTACAGCACGCGTTTAAAGCTAACTTGATTTGCATGTTCCGAGTGGCACCACTAGCGCTACACCAAAAGCGCGAAAATTGAATCGATGTCATCTTTCAGATGTATAAACACGCCTACCAAATTTCGTTTATCTTATTTAGTCTTTTTTGGTGTTGAGATATTTTTTCCGTCAGTTTATGTAAACCGACTCAAATATGTAAAAGAATGTTATATATAAAATGAACAATTTAAATTTAAGAAATAAAAAAATATTATTCAGCCAGAATTTATATTTTCAAGTTATTTTATCTCCTATCAATATCATAGAAAAATTTGGTTGCAAAAATGTAGACATTTTGTATGTAAAATATTACTGTATGCCTTTATAAAGGTGAGAAACATGATAATTTTATATTATATGCTAAGTATACGAATTGAGTAATAATACATTAAAAATACAGTTAAAAAACTGATGCAGGTTTCATGCGTTCCATTTGACTAATTACTCAGAAACAGATTATATATAGCCCTAATTGTAAAAATTAAATGAATTTTTTTTAAATTTTATCTCAAATTTATTTCTAATAATTATTGAGGTATTCATTTCTATTTCGTAAATACAGATTTTAATTTATAAATTTAAGTAAACATTTTTTAATCAATTAAAATAATATTTTGAAGACAAAAAAGCTAATATATATATATATATATATATATATATACCTCATAAAGTGGTAAACAGATGGAATCAATAAACGCACCTTGCATCAGAGGCAACTTGTCTTTCTTGTCTCTTTTCATCATATCCTTTTAAAATAAGATTTCAAATATGAAATCGTTCTCATTTCTAAGTATAACATTCTTTTTATTATTACGCATTTATTATTAAGCACATTATTTATTACAGAATTTTATTATTTAAGATAGTTAAATAAACAAATTTTGTATTGTTCTCATTATAACAGTATCTTATAGAAAAGGAGAATTTTATTGGAATAAATATTCAAATATTTCATAATGAAAATACATTTATTTTACAGGATAAATAATTAGAATGTTTTATTTACTGTAAGAAAATTCCATTGAAAGTATTTCTTTAAATAATCTAAAGATACATACAGTGGGTTCCAATTTCAATTGTTTCTCAATATCACCTTGCTCAAAAAATTCATTTGCAATTAATACAGCAATCTATAATAAAAAATTAAATTTAAATTCATCTCACACAGTCTTGGTAAAAAGTATGAGGCATCCTTAAAACTACACTTATTTTTAAACTACATTTTTTTAATATAATTTTGCCATACATAAAAGAAATAGACTAACACTTTTTGTAAATGATTTTTAAGCTAACAACGAGAGTTTACGAACTGCCGTCGATTCACATTGATTTCATTTAGTTCTCAGGTCCCCATAAGCCTCGGGGCTCCTAGCCAAATCCTTTGGTAACATAATTTATCAGCAAGGAATGATCAATAGAAATAATAATAATAATAAAATTTTAAAAAAAAAAAACACCAGTCCACTAAAATATACCTATTTAATATTATAATTGATATCAATATTTTGCTGATCTAAGCAAAATATTTTGCTTATTTAGAGTCTGTAAACAGATATTTTACCTGGCCAGACTTCGATGTTTACTCCTCGTTTATTCTTGGCGATTTCCTTTCCTCACCTATAAGTCCCTTCTTCTCCCTTGCTGTTTTATGTGTTTCGAGTTCCCCACTCCTTTCCAGCCTTTCCTTTCTAGGACAGTAACATGGGAAGAGGACAAATCTCCAGCGAGCATAAATCATATAAATAATTAATATAAACTTTTCTACTCCGGTAATTAATCAAAATCCCAAAATTTAAGCAAACTTTCGTGAATTTGGACAAAACGCACAGTTGTCGAATGCACATTTAAAATGAGATCAATCATAAAACGGTCAAATCGCGAAAAAAAAAAAAAAAACAGGACTGGCGGCGATGGAAACTTGGCACGAAATGGAAGTTTGGCGACGGGGAACTAGATATTAACTACACTGGTGTGCAAAACTTGAGCAACAATGTAAAAATTTAGCAGATAGCTATGAAATTGCAGAAAAGGAGGTCCGGAGATAAGCACAATGAACACGTAAGTCAGTAGAAACGTCATGTGTATGCAAATATCAGGAACGAAACGTCGGAGGCGACGTGAGCATACCGCATAACGCGTGATGTCGGCGCGCGCAGCTCAACCGTAGAATAAAACGAAGGACGAAGACACAATTCAACATATTCGCTACAAGTGCCAGTGAGTCAGTTCATTAAATATGGTCTACAAGAAATCACCTGGAGGACTTCACACATGGAAGAATGATCGGAAAGTTGGAGGAGGGGCGTACTGTCACCAGTGTAGCTGCAGAGTTTGGAATCCACAAACGTTTCGTTTCGCGCGCTTGGAAAGCGTTCCAAACAACAGGTACATCTGTTAGAAAGGTTGATGGTTGCCGCCCGAGGAAGACAACTTCAGGGAATGACCGATATATCATCCTGCAGGCGAAAAGAGGCCGACAGCAGTCAGCAAGTGCCATTGCTCTGTACTCTGTACAGCAACCGGGCGACAAGTGTCGCGGTTTACTGTGGATAGACGCCTTCACAAAGTGGGCCTATTCGCCCGCCGTCCTGAACGCTGCCTCCCTTTGAGAGTTGGCCACCGACGCCACAGTTTACAGTGGTGCAGACAGCACAAAAACTGGACAACTGATCAACGGAGTCGTGTCCTCTTTACGGATGAGAGTCGGTTCTGTACCAGAAGCGATTCTCGACGCGTTTTGATTTGGAGAGAGGTCGGGACCCAGTTTTATCCCAGTAAACTCAAGGAAAGACACCGTTATGGTGGTTCTGGAGTTCTTGTCTGGGGAGGCATTTTGCTGAACGGGCGAACTGAGCTCCACGTTTTCGACAGAGGGTCTGTAACCGGGGATCGCTATTGTGAGGCGGTACTCCTTCCCCATGTGCGTCTGTTCCGAGGTGCCATTGGCCCAGACTTCATTTTTATGGATGGCAATGCACAGTCACATCAGACTCTTGCTGTTGAGGTGCTACTGGAAAGGGAAGATATCACTCGAATGGATTGGCCAGCGTACTCCCCAGATTTAAATCACATCGAACATTTGTGGGATGCTTTGGGGAGACGCATTGCAGCACGCTTACATCCTACGGAGAACACCCAACAACTCAAACAGATGCTGATTGATGAATGGGCACTCCTACCGCAAGGAATGTTGCACCAGCTGGTTCTGAGTATGCGGAGACGGTGCGAAGCAAACATTACAGTGAGGGGAGGGCATATCCCATTATTAAGGAACGTCTGCTTGTTGTTCTTCCTCTTGGATAGACAATCATAAATCACGAAACTATGCGTTCAATAAAGCTTGTTTTTGTTTGATTCCATACTTTATGCATTGTATTCCTTTTTCAGCGCCGATGCTTTCGTCATCCTTTACGTACATAATACTCTCCCTCATTTCTGAATGTCATGTCTCTCAGATGATTTCTCGTGGAGTTATGGCAAAAATCCGACCTGTTGCTTAAGTTTTGCACACTAGTGTAATTCCCTTCTACCTCAGATAGCACCTTTATTTCTATGTGAAAGATCACTCTGATAAAATATCAAAGGTAAAATAATTAGGAACAGTGATTACCATGTCAAAACATTCAGTTTCATTTAATATTGAAATGATTGATTGGGAAAGATATGACTTTATTTAGCGATTATTAAAATAAAATGTGCGCCATAAATATATATTGTAACCGTGGTTCCACCTACGGTGTTTCCCCCTACAACCATGTTTCCTCCTACGCACTGCAAGAGTGCAGAAGAAATCGTCAGTAGGCAATCAGACTCTCACGCGAGAGGATGCAAAGCGCAACTTGCACAAAATAACAAGCTCTCATCTCGAGAGCTAGAAGTGGAATCCTTTCATTAAATCACTAATTGAATGTTCTTTAAATATACATGCTGTGTACATGTTTGTTTATTTTTAAAATTTGTAATTGTAGTACTTGTTAGCGTCAAAATAAATGTGTTATTGGACTTGGGACTCGATTTGACCATGATGATTATATATATATATATATATATATATATTGTAGTAGATTATACATGATATGTAGATTATACATGAGCGATGCTTTACTAGAATGCGACAGAACTGAACAGGCTCGCAAGTACTACCCGGGTATTTTGAATTAGTGCTTTTATTGTTTTGTGATGTATTCGTGATAGTAATGCGTGCTAGTGGCAATTACAAAATAATTAAAATTTCTGAAACGTTCATATCTGAGTGACGTAGAAAACACAATGTAGTTGCACATCGAAGGAAATATTAATAATAAAAAAAAAAAAAAAAAAATAACATAGTGTTGTTGTTTTTTTACCAGATCAAAGCAGTAATGATAAATAACTACTTATCTATGTACAATATCTTACTAAAGACTTATTTTTGTTTATATTTTTCAATGTTGAATAATTTTTATGCAAATATTTTAAGTATTTCCTTTTTTTCTTTTTGTGTTCGTCCAGAAATAGTTTCACGTCGATTGACACTGACAGCATTGATATTGGGGGGAAGGGGGAATGATGTAGGGAGAAAGCTTTTTAAATCATTTAACTTTTTGAAAAATTTTGTATTAATGGCAGATCAGTTCAAATCTTTTAGAAAAAATTATTATGCTTTGTAAATGCAGTCACTACTACATTGGTGGAAACATTAAGAGTGTTTATATTTGGTGCAGAATTAAAATTAAAATTTCTTTCGATTGATAAGTGGTAATAATATAAATAAATAATAATCCGATAGGAGATATCGTTGCAAAATTCTTTCATTTCAGAAACTACTGCAGGCAGAGAATAGAAACATATAGAATAGAAACAAACGTGAGATCACTTCTGAGTAAAAGGTAAAAAGTTTGTAGAAATAATTCAAAGCAGATTTTATAAGATTTCGTGGCGATTTCGTAGTTGATATAATGTCAATTTAATATTCCTTTTAAATATTCTTTGTAATATTAAAAGGTAGGTGCTATCAATGGTGCAACAGATATTAAAAAAGATATCATCACAGATGTACTTTATGCATTATTAATAATTTCTTAAACATAATTAGTAGCATATCTAAACACAGCTTACTTTCTTCTGTATTTCCCATGGTTTGGTGATGGCAGCAGTATCACATGCCGTCATAAGCATCGCCCTCAATATGAGAAATCAAAGAATGAAGACCATGTTTTCAATAATTAGATAAATGTTTACAACTTAATACACATTATTTAGTTGAGTATTATGAATTATACAGGGAGTAATAGTTAAAAAAAATACCTTAATAGTTCTCTGTTATCTCCTTTCTTCCAGTTAAAATTTCCTTTTTTAACCATCTGGGTAAAAGTAAATTTTCTTCTGAAAATAAATTTTAAACTGAAAACCGGAAAATAAAAAAAATAAAAAACTTAAGAAATTAAAAAAAAAATTTATTTTAAAAAAGTGATTAAAAATTAATTTTAAAATAATTATTTTTATTAAAAGTTTATTTATTTATTATTTAAATTAAAATTTATTAAATTTAGTTTACAGTCATTTTAAAAAAGTAAGGAAAAAGTTTATAGTCATTTTAAAAACCAATATTATTTTACAATTTAATGTCGTTAAATAAAAAAGGAGGAAATTGTACAAGTTTATGGTAAGACTATTTTATTGCTTCATACATTTCCTTTTTAAAATATCATCAAAATAAAAATGATTATAATTTATCGAATCACTTTGTTTTCAATACAAAAAAAAAGGAAATAATGATTTAATAAATTACTTACAATAGATAAACAAATTATAAGTACTTTTCCAATTTCATATGAGGATATTATACATTTCATTACATATACTACTGTATCCAAAAAATAAGACCAATTTTCAATTTAAATTTCCCGGCATATGGTAATTTTTTTTTTTTTTTTAGGTTGTTGGCACTGTCCTTGACATCTGTGTGAAATTTGACGTCAAAATGCTTTAGTGTTTGAGTTACGCTTGGTTTTGTGAGATGTTAAAACTGATTCCGGCAATTTTTGAAATGTCTGAATTAATTCAGCAAGAGCTTGCGTTAAATTTTGCTTGCGGAAACGTATAGAATGTTGCAGAAGGCAATCGGTGAGCATTCCTATAGCGGAAATAAATGTTTAGAAGTGGTATAAACAGTTCAAAGAATGCATTCAAAGCAGAGAATGGGTTGAAGACGAAGAGCCCTCTGGTCGACCACCAAGCTCAACCGATGAAGTCTAAAAAATTAAAAATTCGGGGCTTGCAACCATCAGTTTACAATTAGAGGCCTTGCTGATGATGCTGGAATTTCAAATGGATCGGTCAATTCCATTTTGGGCCTCAAACGAGTCCAATCTCGATTGGTACCGAAAACACTGAATGCGCCAGATCACACTGCATTGATTCTTCATGACTTTTTCGCCAAAAATGAAACCCATATCGTTCCACAACCATTGTATTCACCTGATTTAGCATCGTGCTACTTCTGACTATTCCATAAACTCAAAAGACCACTCCGGGGACACCGTTTTGAGTCGATTAAAGAGACATTTCAAAAATCGCCGGAATCAGTTTTAGCATCTAATATTTTGACGTGAAATTACCATATACCCGGGAAATTTAAATTGAAAACTGGTCTTACCTTTTAGACACAGTAGTATAATATATTGAACAAAAAGTCATTTAATACTAGATATACATGTTAATCAACTTTTACCTACTTATAATATACAGTTAAATTTGTAGCTAAAATAGCACTTTTCAAGACATGGACAACATTCATGTATTCCTGAGAAGATAAATGGCTCAGAATTTGATTTCTCTGTAATTATTATAAAATTCAATGGCAAACACTTAATTTACATTTCAATAAATTTGATTCAATCTGTAAAAAGTATTAAGTATATAATTTTATTTAAATTTTTCATGTGAATAACATATATTGAATTGCTGAAAAAAATGAAAACAAAAAATATTAATAATAATGAATTTTACAAATTTGATAATATAATATGCATGTCATAAAACTCACAAAGGTAAAAATTGTTTATTTAAGAAAAATGGCCCAGCAAGTTTCTTTCAATTTTTGTCCAGTTATATATATTAAATTTAATATCTTCAAATTGTCTACGAATTTTGCGTTACCTCACTGTTTAAAAGCATGACACACTGATCAAAATGATGGTGTTCCAAGGTAGATGTGGAATATAACTGTGCCAAAGGAGAGTTGCATCTATTGGTGAGAAAAGGGAAATGATTAATTATTAAAACTAATTCAATACAAATTTAGAACATTTTTATTTTAAAGCATAAATATAAAGTATCGTGTTATTTTCAAAATAATTCGATTCAATCTTCATGCATAAATGCTACTCATTAATTTGCAACGTATTTCTTAATTTTGCTTAGATAAAAAGTAAATTCTTTTTCTCTTATTTTTCTTTTTCATTTATCTCTAAAAAATTCCATTTTTTTACATTCCTTAATCAGTTTCGTTAAAAAAATGTACAAAAAAATAATAATAAATACCAAATAATCATGTTAATTTTATTTTATGATTAACTTAAATGTATAATGAATAAAATTCAGTCTGGTAAAGAGGAAACAAATTTTTAGTAACATTTCTACAGTTAAAAAGGTTGTATTACAACTAAAAAGTTACATAAATGTATGATGTTCCTACTTTTTTAGGAAAGAATTAGTTGTTCCTCTGTGGTCTAAATCATGACTTAAACAGCCAATGAGAAGAGATAGTGTCTCTAGTTCTCCAAGCACATGGCCCAGTTTTGATACCTAAGTGTACGAGTATAATGTGAAATTATATTTCAATACATTTTAAACATGTTCGCGCCTGCGCTCATGGACAAGCGGTGAAAAAAAGTTAGCATTAATGTTGTGAATGACCTGCAAGAGTGAAATAGCATGGCCGCGAGTGGCTATAGCTATTAAGAGCAGTGTAATAATAAACGTGTTTGTTTTACTTGCATTGTGAGTGATTATTCGTGAAAAGTATAGGGTAAAGGTTCGTTCCCACCAAGGCGTGAGGCGTTGAAGCGTGAAGCGTTGACCAATCACTAGCCTCACCACGCTCGCCTGAAACCGGTTGAAATCCACCACTTCGAGCTGACCAACTTTCAACTCTCTAAATACTTGCCGCGACTTGGATTGAGCCAGCAGTAGATCTGCCATCTAGTAGAACTTCACTAGGCATAAGGCGATTTCTGCCGCTTCGGTGTGAACGGGTCGAAAACGTTTTCTTCCCTGCCGCGTGACGCGTCTCCGCCTCACACCTCGGTGGGAACGAGCCTTAATGTTGCTGTTGCTCGTGTCAGTGGCAGTCAGCCTCCTAAATGGTGCCAAATGATTCATAGAGAAATTTTTAAGAAACTGAAAGATAATCTCATAACTAAATCTGAATGCAAAAAGTGGCCCAAAATTCATGACAACTGGAAAATCTTTAACACTAGATCACGTAAAAAGACGGTTGCCCACTTTCGCTTAAGAACCGGACACGATTGTTCTTGCGGAACACCTGAGCAGAATAGGTGTCCTCGCCTCAAACACTTGCCCAATATGTAGAGCTGGAACAATGAATATTTTGAAATGTCCAGGACTGAACAGGGAGGCTCAGCGCCAAGCAGAAGTCTTGCAGTTATATTGGCAGGCCAGAGGTCTCATGGACTAAAATAAATTGTCTACCCTACTTTATTTACTCTCTCCCCCTTTGACTTTTCGTGATGTGTGAGACCGACTTAGTGTCGATTGCTGTCTAACTGCATTTTTCCTTTGTTTTCTTGTTTCTTCTTTGTGTGTAATCCTTATTACAATGGATTGATTTCCAATAAAGCCATATGTTACACCCATTTGTGAAAAACGAACCCAAATATACAGTTCACTGATTTGGTTTGTCGCTCTACGATCATCTTGTGCATACAAGGGCTAAACAGACGGGAACCTACAGTTTAAAGTGGATTCTGAACAACTAACAAACATCCATGCCACCGCCAGATTCGAACCTGGAGCCTGCGATATCAATGGCCAGAGAGCTAGCCAATTGGCCATTAGACCGCTACAGTTTTCTGAGAAATACTACAGTGCGGAGACAAAATAGAAAGAGAAAAATTAAGTTAAACTGTTATTTAGGGGCTTGAGCCAAAAAAGATATACAAAATGTTTACAAGCACACAATTTTTTGTACAATTATTTCCATCTAAACTGATAATAATATTTGAATAAAGAAAAAGATTTGAATTTTAACCATATCCACGGATGCATCTTAATATTCAAAAATTTTATTCACTTAAAATTCACTTTGTCCCTATAAAAAAAAAATTGTTTAAAATATTTTTAAAGCATTTGTCTTTTTTAAAGTTATATTACTTTGACTTTAACCAATTTTTCTAACATTTCCAAAACTAGAAACACGAAGAAAAAAAATGAAATGTCACATTTATTTTAAGGTTATAAGAGACTCCATTTCTTTATATCAACCTTCATTAAACAATGCTATAGAAGGAGTTTTAATTTTTTTAAACAAATTCAATTTTATAATGTATTTATAAGTATAATTTGACATAGATAGAACAATTAAAACAAACTTTTTGTTTAATAATAAATTAGTATTTATTAATTAATTAACTTTTCGAGCATAAAAATTTAAAATTACATAATAAATTTCAATAGTGGAAAGTTTTATGAAATAAAATTATTAATTTTACAAAGTTCATCATTTTAAAATAAGATTTATGTAGTATAAATCATTATTATGTAACTAAAAATAATGTTTCACCCTCAGAATAGCAAACATCATTTGGGCAACATTAAAAGCATGCCTCCAATTTTGATATGTCACTGGCCTGTAATTCTTTCTCACACTAAGCAGCCATCGACACAAAAAACCTGTTTTCATGAAAAAAATTTTTAAAAAGTAAAGAAACCATATTTTACATACATTATTAATAATGTATAAAACAACACTAATTTTACAAAAGGGTCTAAAATTAATTCCTTAAAAACTATTACTCAGTCTAAAAGCCAAAAGTAGGTATTAAATACAGAATGAACGCTACACAAGAAAATTCCCAATTAAATATAAAGAGCTATAAAAATAGTAAATAAAAAAAAAATTAATCTACTAGAAGTTTATTATCAAGATCAAGTTTATCAGTAAAAAATAAATTCTAAGAAACAAATGCGAAAGAAAAAAAAACGTGCTGTATTTAAAAAAAAAGGTTTCATTTTTATAGTTTTCTGGAATAACCTATATAAATTTTAATTTTTATATCTCATCAAAGGAAAAAAATAACAAAATGGATATTCAGAGACTTTTACAAAAATAACTAACAATCTTCTTTGATTCACTACAGTTGACTCCTTGTTTTACTTACATCATACTCTATGCGGAATCTTTGAATGAAACCCAAATACATAAACATCCTTAGACAAGCTTTGAGCATCTCTTTATCATTCAAACTAAAGTAATCGAATTTTAAATCTTGCAACTTGTACATTTCTGTTGAAGGAATATGGTATTCCTAAAAAGACAACTTTATTTATTATTATTTATAGCAAATTTTCAGAGGAAAACCCCAATACATAATTATCTATTATATATATATATATATATATATATATAAACTTAAAAACCCTAAAACATTTTTGAAGGTTTTATGTAACAAAAAGGCACGCTTTTAAGGATTATAAATCAAACAAAACACTAAAACAGATTTACAGATTACAGACAACATTAAATGAACAAATTACATTAAATGAAATTAATTAAGTTCCGTATGAGAAAATGTGCATAAAATATAGGTATTAAAATATAGGTATATTAAAGAAAATTACAGTAAATTATTTTTAAAAGTTAAGTAATTTAAGAAATATATTCCGTTTAAATACAAATAGAGATTTTTCAAATAACTCAGATGAAAATAAAATGTTAAATAAAAAAAAATATTACTGAAACTGAACAACAATTAATGCTTTTATGATTGTTTTATTTTTATTTTCCGATTCAATTTTAAATTAATTCTAATTCAAATAAATCGTAATTTCTTTTGACTTTATTATCTTTACAATAGATACACTTTTACACAAAAGATGGCAGCACAAGCAAAGTCTGAATCAATTTCTTTGTGAATCGGTGTACGTCGATGGAGTACCTTGGTCGCGAAGCGACCAAACCTCCGATTTGCTACATAAAAAATAAGTAAAGTCGGCTCAAGGCCCATTGTAAATTGTTAAAAGCCCATTGCAAAAATTACAATTAAATTAATTATACAGAATAAAAGAGAAAAAACTAAATTACAAAAAATGCAAAATAACAGACAGAAAAAGAACAAAAGAAGAGAAAACCATAGCACTTGTGAGCACCAACGCAACAGTAGCATATAAAAATAAAACTCGCGAACGCGAACCCTAAACAAACAAACCAGGACCATGGAAAGTATTAAAAAGTCAAAAAAGTGTCAAAAAGTGAGAAAAAGGAAAAAAACCCACTACTTATTGATATGTAAAACATGCCTCGGTCTTTTACGTGAGCAAGGTAGTGTGATGTCATAGTTAAACGTGTTTATATGATTAATTACCGGATTTGTAGAAGTATCAATGGAAGTATAAAAATTTTTAGCTATCTTTTCAACAAATTCGCGAAAGCTAGGCATGGATAATGAATGTTTGATTTCTTTGTTTCTAAAATACCACGGTGCGTCAACAATCATACGTATAACTTTATTTTCCAGCCTTTCAATGAGTAAGAAATTACTTCGTGCAGTGGAGCCCCAGACTGGACTCGCATATGCTATTATTGGGCGTAAATAAGCAAGATATATTAGTTTTTTAAGTTCAATGGTTAGTATAGAGTGTCTGCCAAGGACAGAATAGAATTTTCTTAGTTGGTTATTGAATTTATTTCTTATATATTCTATGTGAGCTTTATATGTTAGTTGTCTATCAAGAATTACGCCTAAATATTTAGCTTCTTTAGACCAGGAAATGTTAGTGTTATAAATAAAAATGTTAGGAGGAGTACGATTAATTTTCCTGGTAAATAGTACTGCTTCAGTCTTCGCGACATTTAGCTTAATTTTCCAAGTGTCTAACCAATTTTCAAGTGTATTGATGTAGTTCTGTAAATTTTTTTGTAAGATGTGTATGTTCCTTCCCTGTGTAATAATGGCTGTATCATCAGCATAAAGAGTTAATTTAATTTTGTAATCTTGTGGAATCAATTTCTTTACGAATTTACATTTGTTAAATAACCCATTAACAAAACACGTTAAAGCTTTACAAAAGAAAACTTTTTGCGTTGCAACCCGCAATAGCTTCTTCAAATCTCCATCACTATATATTATCAAATCAGGATCTAGAGCCATCAGAGTATACAATTAAGAAGAGAGAAATGCATTAACATGAAATAAATAATCGTAGCATTTATTTTTTATTTATTTAAATTTAAACGATAAGCGTTATTTTGAATAAAATACAATTTTCCTACATTTATACTCACAGTTGTTAAATTTGGCATCAATCCATAAAAATCAAGAATACAAATAGCAACATGTGATATTCAATATAACAAATATAGATCAACATCTAACTTGCAACCAATAATAATCTCATAATATAAGATATCCGTTTTGCATCCATTAGAATAATTATAGTAAGGTTTACATTTAACATTCACAAGGAGATTTTTTTTTCCATTATCACGATTGTCATTGAATTTTTTTTCCATCATCGTGATTGTCATTGAATTTTTTTTTCCATCATTGGCGATTATCATAAAATTATAGCTTAAATTTTTAAGTATGCGCAGCAAAGCATTGAGGGCTATCAAATAAAAAATTTGAAAATAGCCACTCCTTTATGGAGAAGCTTGTCAGAGATATGAGCAAAATCATTGGGTTCGATCTCTTTTAATGCTGCCGATTGAGTTCACACATCTTGTTGGTTTCATCGTAATTCATCCTGAATTTGGAAGTCATATTAGAATAGAGGAACATAGAATAGATATAACTAACTATATATATTATATATAGTTAGAGGAACATAGAATAGATCCAGATCTTTATCAGGTTCCTCTATTTCGCATACCCTTCCCCATGATTGATGCTTTTATCATCAACGACACAGACTCACTCTCCTGACCTGGGTTTATAGAGATTATCTCTACTAAATAACTTTTTCCCGCTTCTTTTATTTTCCTAGGTCTCTTTCATTCCATCTTCTCTTCAGATTTTAAACCATAATTTTGACTCTGCAGGATTGGTCAAAATTTAATCTACAAACAGCCTCTTCGCCCGTCATTGATTTTGGAGGAGATATCGATTATCCAGTAACACAGGGCTGAGTTCCTGTCCTTAATTGCTCGCCAGTCTTTTGTATTGACCTCTCACTATTGACAAGCTCCGAGATTAGCGTCAAAAGTCGGCTGCTCCAAGGGCAGCGAGAGCACCGATTCTGGAGTATCTGTGTGGTATCAAGTACCATTAAAATCTCCACATCATCAATTTTAAAAAAAGTAAATATTGTTGTATAAATTGTATAATATAGTTATATACATTTTAAAAAAATAATAAAATAAAATTTAAAGCATTTTAAATTAATAAAACATGCCCTGCTATGATAACAGTTAAAGCAAGTTTAATATATATAGTTTAATAAATAAAATAAATATATGTATTAATAATAATATATATTAAAATATATTTATAATAATAATATAAACATATTTTAATTATATATATATATATAGTTAAAATTAAATAAATAAAATAAAAATTGAAATAAAACTGAAAATTATAGATCAATTATATTTAAAACACGGTAGCATTCAAGGGAATTCTTCATTGCTCGATCTGCATCTTTTAATATTACTGCTATTTGCTAGATGGCACCATGTGCGAGGTAATGCTATTGTATTAAAAGTTTGTGGTGGTGTGGAATAAAAAAAAAATTAACTAGCAAAATTAATTACGATCATTACACGATTCAACTAGAACAACCCTTTCTAATCAGAACCGTAATATCTAACTCAGAGTAAATCCCACCAAATTAGTCACATCTAAACTTAAATAAATCCAAACTAAGGCTCTGTGTCTGTGTTGTGACCTATAAAATTACTAGCTTAATAATAGCCCCACCCACAACATTAAATATTTCCCGATAGATTCGTTTTACCCCAGAATTTTGTGAGATATGAGCTCATCACATTGTCCTGAAATAATGAACACAAATTTAAAAAATAAAAAAAATAAAATTTATATACATACATAAAAAATATTTACTCAAATAATATTAGTAAAACAAAAAGGACATTTTAATTATAAGTATTAATAATAGAATAGAAGACTCTAGAATTAATTTAATTGAATCATTTAAGCAAGTAAAATATTTAACAATCATAAAAAAAAGACATTGGCAAAATACACAAATAAAAATTTAATTAATTCAATTCATTCATGAATCGTAAACAACAAAATAATAATAATAGCAATAATTTTAATAAACAATAGAGTTGCAGTTTTAGCAGTAAATATGCATTATAGTATATTTGATGTCAACTTTTAACGAACTCAAAGTGATTTTTGTCACATGGGAAAAGGAATAAAATTATTTCTCTTTTAGATAAGTGCAAATTTAGACATTTAAGTTTTCTCATAGACATTCAATGCTATAAAGTACTCTCTGGAGTACAGTAATCGTCTTCATGGTTCATCTGGCGTCGTACTCTTCAGGTCAAAATAACGAGACTTCACTTTACAACCTTTTTTATTTTCTTTATTTCTCTACTACACAATCATTTCCCCTCTGTCTCCACCTCACCTGTCTTTTCCTCTCTTTCCCTTTTTTTTATCTTATCTTTTAGATAATTTTATATCGAAATTTCAAATTGCCTCACTGGCTGTATTTGTATCCGTAAGATCGCCTCAAGACAGCTATTAGTTTGAGGAGAAAGCCTTTGTCTTATTCCTAAGCGGGTGGTCTCCTGACCTTCACACTGAAATTTCCAAGCCATGAAAGCAATCCCTGATATAAGTTTCCACTTTAGAGCAGTTGAGATAGTCAACAGCCCTGACTTTTACTACTTCTTAAAGATGGTCACCATTGGGACACACCTTTTCATCCTCAAAGAGGAAACTAACAGGGGAAGTGAACGCTAAGTGGAGAAATGAACTCTAAGTGGATAATTGAGACCATAAAGATTAGTGCTGAAAAGACTAGCTGCTGAATAGCGCCGTTTCTTCCTTTTTGAAGACTATTCCGACTGATATAGGCCACACACGAATTTATTCGAAGAGTTACTTTTCAAGTGACAATAATAATATGAATTACATATATATAAACACAATATAAACTAACAATAATAAATTATGAAAAAATTAATTTAACTAGCATATATAATATAAAAACATAATAAAAAAATAATAAATAAACAATTAAAAGAAAATTAAATCAAGCAGCTATTGATATATTTTTTTAAAAGATAGCATTAAATTAGGTGCGAATCGTAGCGTATATATTTAAAGAAAATTTAAAAACTAAAGATAGCAACTCATATTCAGAAGCATTGACAACAGTGCCAATTTGACTAATGACCGCTCGGTTGCTAAATATCATTTACTGAGTTGGGGTTTTGTTTGTTTGTGTAACAACTGTTGGCTTCATGTACTATTTATGCTCTTGTACCCTACCACTTATACCCTCTTATGAACTGCCCACGGGCTTTTTGGGGTAACTGCATAGAATTTACGTGTTCTTTGGAGAAAATCCGAGAAACCCTCAATAGGCAGGCTGACTACCGAAGCGAAATGCTTTGCATACTACAATCACCATCTAATCTCCTCGTTTCTGAAAAACTCAGTTCTTTTGAGTACTGGAAAATATTCAAATGCAGCATCATAAAATGGCACATGGCTTTTTTGAGAAATCTGTTGAACTGAAGAGATTATACTTCCTTGCGAATCTGAAAGCATTTTGTAAACAGCAAACCACGGTGCATCCACTATTTTGGCTATCAGCCCATTTTAAAAAACTTACAATTTCCTTAAATTTTTGATCGAGAGGAAGCCCAAATAGGATAACAATATAAAAGAATCGGTCGAACAATCGATTTGTAAAGCAGAAAGTTGGGTTTGATTGCTAGACGGCTCTTTCGAGCAATTAGGCACTGGAGCTTTTGCTGGCAACAGTAGCTTTAGCAACTACTTTAGAAATATGGTAGTCATAATTCAATTTTGTGGCATGAACCAACCATGGGTACTTGTAACAAAAGGTTAATTTCTCCAGCTCAATATTTCCATTCAATTATCATCATGATTTATTCAAGGGAAATCTTATAAAATTCTCCAAAAAGAAAATACTGCTATTGAATAATTCTTCAAATGCAAAAAACAAAATATCTTTTGCTTGTGAGCCAATTGTTAATCTACAACAAAAATATGAAAACCGCAAATTTCAAATAGAAATTGACTCACACGTTAGGTTAATCATCCAAATATAAAGGCACATATTTTTTTTTTCAAAATCTAAAACATTACACGCTCCTCTAAAATCTGGGAAAACGGTGACAGAATATTATGTAGTAATAAGAAGATTCTCAACATAAAGAAAAAAAGAAAGTAATTTTTTATAACTCAAGAGAATATAAAAATAGTAACCTCTCCATTCCCATTTACTAAAACTTTTCAAATTTTATAACTGAACAATACCAAAATTAATATTACTCTATTATTATTTATTTACCTATCTAGCAATTTGCACCCTTGGAACATTCAAATAGCGATTAAATCCTCCAAAAGCCTCTTAATTAAAAAAAGGAACAAAAAAAACTTGATAATAGGAGTGTAAAAGCTTTCGATTCACTAAGCACATGAACATAATTGAACTAAATTTATAAATTAGGACTTTAGATGTTATTACAAATGAAATTTTTAAAAAAAGAAGCGAAACGTCGATCAAGTTACAAATTGAGAGGAAATCATCTGTCAAAAGCTAAGTGCTCGAAATATGAATGCTTAGAAAAAAAATTAGATTGACGTAATGAGTGCGTTCATTACAAACGAACTAATCTTAAAATGTTGAGCCGTAGCATAACTGTATACTTCCCTTTTGTGAAGAAACTGGTCAAAACAAACAAAAAAATATGAAGAATCGAACACTTTTGAAAGCATAGATAAAATAAAAATTATGATTAAAATATCTTTATTATTGGAACGAAATATTTAGAGATTAAAAGGTTCATGACAACTTATAGCGTGCAAAAACGATAGCTTAACCCGTGATCCTGCAAACCAAAATAATGACAGAGAAAAAATGTGTGCATGTAGGAGTTATACATTAAGGAGACAAAAATGTGTGTGAAGTTAAAATATAACTCAGCAAACTCTGAATTCATCAAAATACTAAAATTTCGAAAATAACAAATTAACTCAACGTGTTAAGATATTACAAAAGGAAATCTGCGTAAAATTCCTCGGATCATCATTACTATGGAGCGCCCTTTCAAAGAAAAACAATTCCAACAATCATCCTCAAGTATATATATATATATATATAACTGGCATAATAAATAAATAGCAGACAGAATAAAACATTAATAGTATAAAATATACTATATTTATACTATTATTGTTTTATTCTATTTTTAGTAGAATTTCCTTATATACTAAGAAAATTCTACTAAAAACTAGCCCCAACTTTTTATGTATGTTTAAAAGAAGATATAGGCAAATTTGAATCTAAAAATGTGTTAACAAGTATGTTAAAGAATATATAGATATATATTGTAAAAACATTCTGCTGACATTTTTCAAATTCAGTCTCGAGCTTCAATACCTAACTTTTACGACGATTACTTTGATAACTATATTATAATAACCATATTACTTTGATAACCATAACTTACTTATTACGAGCAGGAGGTACTTTGGATCTGTGCCATCAACACGGACTAAACAGATATTTACAATATACGTAACAGTATATAAGAACACTATTAAAAATCTAGTTCTAAATGTTCATATATATTTACAAGAAGCTACTGACAAATTTAGATCTAAAAATATGTTGACATGCATGTTAAAGAATATGCAAATATTGTAAAAGCCTTCTTGAAATCAGGAGAAATTTCATCAGATATGTATAAAGGTTTTTAAATGGTGTTTAACACGCACGTTTTCAACCAGATAAATCTTTTTTTGTTGTTGTTATTTATTCTTCGACAGAGCAAACCCATCCACTTTTATCCAAAATCTTTTAGGACAATGAGAGTTTAGTGGTATGTATTACGAAGATTATCTCTCCAAAATGTACATTTCTTGTCCAGCCTTGTGATAATTATCGACAGTTTAAAAAATTCATGAAAATCTTCACAATTGTGTTTGTTTCGTAGAGCAGCAAGGAGAAATAAATTTCCTCAAAAGTTAGTGCGAAAATGCAATCAGTCTTTCATCATAAATTTTCTGTTCCAGTTTGTTGAGATACATCTGGTGCGCTTTTAAGCTATCTATTGTCATAGAAGTTTTCATGAAAGTCAACTAAATGCATTTCACAGTGATATACTCAAAACTCTCTGCTAAAAATAGTGGCATTCATATGGTGTTCTAGACGCAGTGAAACATTTTCACTTGCATTTATGATGAATATCACCTTAATTCAAGTAATAATCTTATTGTTTGTGTAATTTTTAAAAATTAGATTACAAAAAAAAATATTTAAAATTTTTAAAAACTGTTGTATGAATCTTAACTTTTGCTATTTAACTTCTGTTTAAATTCTGCTATCTTTTTCCTGCTATTTCAAAAATAAATTTCATTCCAATGTTATGCATTTAATTGATACAAAACAATAAAAATGACAGTAAATTTCTTCAATAATACACCTTTTTAATTGAATTCTATAAAAAGTTTAAAAATATACACATAAAAGCTTATTCCTTTCTAAGTAATGTATTAATTTTTTTATATTACTTACCAATGACTAGATTTAAAAAAAAAAAAAAAAAAAAGAATAAAAGAAAACTCTATAAAAAAGAGAAAGAAAACCTTACCAGTCATACCTTATAACAGTCAGGTATGCTGAGAGATTCTCGGTATTCGGCCACGTGACCCACGATGCCCCAAGAAATACAAATTACTTCTTTTCGCTGCATTTCTTCTGCTGTGGAACATCGGGATAGGTGGAATAAATGGCTTACAAGACACCAGAAAGAGAATTAAAAGAATCGACAAACATTAAATCTTTAAAAAAAAGTCTTCGATTATTAATATCTAATATAATGCATAATAATTTGCCTAAAATTTTGATAAACAATTTGTAAAAAATAATAAATAAAATGAAAATAAGTATCGTGTAAAGCATGGGTAGTGATTTCCTTTGCATTAAGTGAAAGAAATATTTAGTTTAAATAACTTTCTACACAAGTGTTAATTATGACCTATTGGCCAAATTTGCAATGACTTGCTAATTTATACATTTATAATTCTAATGATGAAACGCAAGAAAGAGTTTAGAACAATGCGGAATAACAAATACTTAACAATTTATTAAAAAAAAATTAAAAATACATTTAAAAAAACAATGCTTACTGATAAGAAGTTCAAAATTTACTCTTATCGAAGTGAACATTCCAAAAGGAATAGCTTTTAATACAATTTGTACAATGTAATTTTAAGAAATTGTCTTTTTTGAGACAAAATAAGCAAAAACTAAAAATTACTATTCATTTAATAATTATTATATTACTACTAATTACGATATTTGAGCTTTGTATCGTATATCGTGGCGGCCTGGTGGCCAAGTGGCTAGCGCAATAGTCTTTGGTATCAGGCATCCTGGCGATGGCATGGATGTTTGTGAGTGATTCGGAATCCACTTTAAACTGTAGATGCCGGTCTGTTTAACTATCGTGTGCACAAGATGACCGTAGAGCGACAAATCAAAATCCCAACGACCGTTTAAAATAGAGAACAGTACCAATAATTTTATTTATTTCGATTGCGAGAAAGAATGGACAATTTTTCTCAAAGCTATTTTCATTTTTTCTAGCTATTAAATTTTGGTAATCCAAGCTATTCTTCTTGAATAATTCTTTTTTTTATGATAATATAATATAATATAATAAATTATAATTATTATATTATTATAAGATATTATATCTTATTATGTTATTATATATTTATAATATATATTATAATTCTTTCTTTATAAGTGAGTTGTTCCCGGAATTTTCTGATGCAAACTCATATCGAAGACTGACAGCACAAGTGTACAAATCACTTGAAGGAAATGGTATTTACTTTTTGTAACAGTTTAGTTCTTAAGAAGTTAATCACGATCTAAATTTAATCTTGGATAACTCAATAGAAGCTATTTTGAAGTGTACCGGAGAAGTCATACAACTTAACTAAAAGTGTTAAAAAATCTTTTAGAGCTTTTTATGTTTATTTAAAAAAACTCGTATAGTAAAAAGGTTTACCATTAAATAATTTTTCATGTTCAAAATTTTTTAACTAATTCTTTAATTACTTTTAATTGATTTATATTTATGAAACCTTATTTATATGATATTATTTATATTAAAAAATCAACATACAATAATTTAAATGGAATATAAGCAATAAAAATAGACAATCATTAGCATTAGACAGACATTTTTTTTATTTGTACAGGTATTTCATTTTTCACAGAAAAAACTGGCTAATATCTTTAGGATATGAGAAAATAAAATTGCGTGATTTCAGAAGTATTTGTCAAGAAAAAAAATTAGCAATGCAAATAATTAAAAAATACACATGATAGAAATTAAAATAAAATGATACAATCGAAGCAAATGAATTACATATATAAGAGTTTTCCCTCTTTCTCTATATGTGTGGGTGTGTGTTTGTGTATAATGTAAATAGAGACCTTTTATCTGAATAATAGTAATTGGGTTCTAAAAATATTAAATTAAAACTTTTTGTTAAAAAAGTCGATAAAAATACGTAGCAACTGATACAGAATTTAATTATTATCAGCCGAGAAAAACTGGTGAATACCGAGAAAATGATTTCTAATTTTCAATCCTTCATCAAGCAATTCAAATCACATAGTTCATGTCTAGAAGTTCATGTTTTAGAAACTTCACGAATACTTTAAATTATATCGTCCGATCAATTCTATTTTACAATTACGTTCGAGCGAATTATAGCTTGGAAACTAATCAAAAGAAGGACAGAAGGTCTAACAAAATAGATATAAATTCAATTTTCATATCTTTAAATTCGAGTACTTAAAAAATATAAAAGTCTGATAGTCACTTGAGCAATCACTTTGCATAATCGTCAGGAAGATTGCATGGTCTTTCCTGGTTTCTCTCACAATCCTTTGAAAAGTTTTCAATGAGGACATTTCTCTCTTGTAAGCATGTGCAGTGAACCCTTTGAAGAAAATGGAATTACTGTCTTGATTCATCTTTGATAATTTTAAGACAGTCAACTAATGTAGCAGATGTGTTAAGTTAAATACGTGCCATTTGTGAACAAAGTGCATTGCATAAATTCCACAGGAGCAAAAAACATATTGTTTTTCACAAAAATAAAACTTTTGTTGCATTTTTTATTTGTTTTTGCTGAACATCTGTGAGTCTCGTATCGCTCACGCATGTCACAAACAGCCCACAGACGTATGATGAGGGGGAGCACTTTGCATACAGGAAGGGTTTTAAAAGGTAAATACTATGGAAGAAAAACTGGAAAAATATCGAACTGGTAGCCTGACTGTTGATGTCAGAAACGTATACATTTTATTTATAAACCAAATCTCATAAACAATTTAAACTACAGACAATACAAATATTCAAAATAAATTGATGTTGCTTTCAAATTAAATGTGCGTAAGATTCAATGAGGTTGCATCGGGGGAGTTGTAACACTTCGCCCACGTTTTACCACTTGAACTTATCATAAACTGTGTATTTCAAGCTGACATCAGACATGTTTTCTTTTTCCTCATTGAGCTCAACTGAATGATTTTCTGTCAACAGATAAATATGCCCACACTCGACATAGAAAAGGAATATTCTATTTCTCAGGTTTTGAACCAAGCTTCCTTTGATCGGAAGCCAAACGTGTAACTCACTAGGCCGCTCCACCCCATTTTTACTGAATTAAATCAGAATGAAGCTTTTCTGTAAGTCAATAATAAGCACAGGCATTATGAAGAGGTATTTATGGTACCTGTTTGGGCAACTTTTTTCTCCCTTGACCAGGAAGAGGTGGCACTTGTCCAAGTTGGTGAAGATCTTAATGTTCTGAAGGATCTTGTGACAGAGGCTGCTCAGTTTGAGTCCTCGTTGATGTCCTTGATAAGCCCCCACTTGTAACTCAGAGCCCCTAATTGCTGTAAGATCTTTCGAACCACGTAGCAGCTCGTGCTGTTACAGAGGGGCACTACACCGCCCGAAAGGGGCAGCGGCAGGAAAGTCGAGATGCTGTCAGATGTGTTCAGGATGGACCTGCCGGTGAGAAGATGCATTTGGTTTATTGAATATTAAATGAATGCAATCAAGTATATTTTAAAACGTAATAGTGCTTCGGAAACATGATTTGTGTTTTGATATTGCCGATTATTGGTTTCTGCATTAAACGTGTCCCATCACTTTATCTTGAAAGTTTCAAAAATGGGAAGTTGTAATAAAAATAACACAATTTCAGTTATAATTTTACATAATTGGTTCTCATTTAGCCATATCCAGTGCTTTTTCATCTGATGTTGTGCAGGCGGGATTGAAGGTAATGATTATGTTAAAATTGGTTTCGATAACTTGTGCATAACGTATTTTCTTAATCTTTCATTATTTTTATAGAAACTTAGTTAAAAATGATCGATCAGTTAATGTGCACGCTTTTATGGATTGTTAATGACTTGTCTAACGATTTTAAACAAAATGTGCATGATTATTTGAAAGGGTATCTATTAGGCCGAATATCTATTATTTGCGGGGTGAAGGGTTTCTCAGTTCGTCTTTATAAATGCAAAATACACTCATGTCCATAAATTAAGGATAATTCAGAATCACACAGAAATTGAACTCTGAAATAAAAATTTCCCCTGTAGAATTATCACACATATCTTGAAGAAGAATATGCAAATTACAGGAAACCATAAGATGGCGCGGATAGTACGTCACAATGACGAGAGTGTAAGAGAGGGGTATATAAGGAATGGTGGCAAAGAAGTAAAATTGTTCACAAGCGCTTTAAAAGGCTTTCAGTGCAATAACCGCATAGTTATGGCACAAAGGAAGCATTTGGATGATTTTTTACGTGGTAGAATTATCGGACGATTGGAATGTGGACGTACCCAGCTGGAAATATCCGAGGAACTTGGAATCGTCCAGAGTGTTATCTCAAGGCTTTGGCAACGATTTCAACATGATGGTAATGGGAGTAGATGTTACAGCACAGGTCGCCCCCGAGTTACAACGCTGAATGAGGACCGGTATTTAGCAGTTACTGCCAAAAGAAACAGACGGAGCACAGCATCAGACTTGTCTCCTCAGATCTCTTCAGCTACCGGTACGACAGTTTCAAGGCAGACCGTGTACAGACGCTTAGAGTAGTACACGGTCTGTCAGATGTGTTCCACTTACCGCAACTCACTGTCGCCTACGATTAACCTGGAGTAGAGAGCATGCATTGTGGACACCGCAACAGTTGTCTGGTGTGATGTTTTCCCACGAGTCCAGGTTTAGTTTGCAGTCTGATTCTCGCCGGACTTTCATATGGAGAGTGCTAAATTCTGTACATATGTATATAACTGTTATTCTTTTCTCAAGTTGTCTAAATTCATTTTTAATTTTCCTTTTAATATATATTAGATTTTTTTAAGTAGTTTTAGTAGAGCGGTTGCTGGCGGAAAGCATGGAATACATGCTATTCACCATAAATCACTCAAAAGGCCTAAAGCAAGAGTTCCTAGAACTCCTCACGATTGAGAGCCGTTCTGGCGTGTTGATATGCACCAGACAACTCTCAAAGCGGAACGGACCCAGTGATTATCACTGATTAGCAACAGTGAACTCAGCCAAAGGGCTGCTTGCGCTACCCAGAGTGGTTATTCAATCCTCCTTTCCGTAGTTGTGCAACCAACACTGAAATCCCGTTAATTCTGGAAGGCCAGTGGCACTCCTGCGGCGGTCAAGATCAGATTAATAATTTGATACTCAGCATGCCTAGGCGTTGTAAGGCCTGTATTGCATCGTCCGGGAGACATACTCCATATTAACCATGATACTAACCATGTTATACTGTTTTTTGTAAACAGGTTCTTTTTTTTAAATTTGCTCCAGGGAGCAAAAATCGCAATTTTTATTAATTATGTCAAACATATAGCATCTTTTTTGCTCTTTACCTTTTGTTTAATAAATAGACTTTACAAATAAGTCAAATTTGTTTTGCTTCTGTCTCTTTCTTTGCCTGAACTTCATTATCCTTAATTTATGGAGATGAGTGTAAAACAAACATATAAGAGAAAAGTTATACAAAAATATACTAAACAAATAATTTTCTGCACTAATAATCTAAATTGTTACATTACAAACTTGATTCATGGATTTAAAAATTAAATTTATTCTAGTTTTAGTTTCATTGCAATGGTTAAAAAATTTTTTCTTCATTTGTACAGTTGGCAGGGAAAAAATTAAAAATGACTCCATTAATAACTTCTGTAATTATCATTAGATTTTTATCATTGATCATTTATAAGTGGTATGGTTAGAAATGAATCAAATGTAACTATCTTATGGAGCAATATAATTAATTAACAAAATTAATAACATTGTAAAATTAATTACAATGTTAATTAACTGCAATATCGAGCTGCAACTCGAGCTGTTAATTAACTGCTGCTCTCTGCTTAGCTTCAACTCAAGGCAACTCTATTAATTATTGTTTTTTTTTAATATACATACTCCGGCAATAGTCTAAAAGTCGAGAGTAAAAAAAGCTGAGTTTTCGTTTTTACACTGGTTATTTGTGTCCACTTGATGAAAGTGAAAGGGTATTTTAGATGATTGCGGTTTAATAAAAATTTGTTTTAATTAAAAACTTATGATAACTTTGAAGTTTTATGTTACCTTTTTAGAATAAAATTGAATAATAAATTAATATTTATCTATTTATAATAGCATTTTTATTCTTTTAATGCTATTTAAAGGGGTTAACGACACTAGAATAAAACCGCGAAATAATTTTAGTTTGTTATAACTCATTTTTTCCCCGTAAAGGTACCAAAGTTCTGTTTTTAATTTCAGAAATTTTTTTTTTACTGCTGATGCAAAAATCAAAATAACAACAACAACAATAAAAATAATAATTAGAACGCGAGATATCAGTAACTAAGCGGAAGTTTCATTTCGTAGTAGTAAAGTCAATTTTTGAACTCCTACATCTCCAAAACTTTTAATCAGACGCCTAAAGAAATTATAATATTGTAGTAGATGTCGTGTTTTGTGTTTGTGCATGCTTCAATTGGGTGTGGTCAAAACGAATTCCAAGTACAATAACACTATTACACACACATTTATTGTGACAAACACAAATACTCCACCATGAGTGGAAGGATTTCTCTTCTAGCTCTCGAGATGAGAGATTATTATTTTGCGCCAGTAGCGCCTTGCGTTCTCTCGTGCGGGAGGTTCGATGTCAAAAGAACGCTGCAAGGGATGCTCTTGCAGTGCGTAGGAGGAAAACGGTTACAGGTGGAACCACGGTTACAATATGCTAATTCAATTACGGTAAAAACTGGGTTACTTAATCGAAAAATTTCGAGTTAACAGTTAATTAATCATGCTAATTAATTTTGTTAATGTGTTAATTAATTTTGTTGTTTGATCAACTGAAAGTTAGTTCCTTTTGAGCCATTTCCAAAGATGCCACTTGTGTGACGTGTTAATTACAAAATTTATGAAGACTGTCCAATTTTTTCTGGCCAACAGGCAACCGTCTTAACACTATGCGCATGATAGTGTTTGCACTCCATCATTTTGTTTAGCCTGCAGCGTCTAATAATTTAGACATGTGAGTATGCGTACAAAATGTGAAGTGCACGTTTTTATAGCATGATTCTCGTAATTTTAATTGTGTTACTGATAATATCGAAATATATATATATATATATACCTGATGATTACAACAAATTTAGTAATCATCAGTGACTACCTTGGACCTATGATACAGAGAAAGTTCTTCGAAGTAAGGTATAATATTAGAAATAGACGCTCTGAGTCTTTTTTCTTTATTTTGCTGAAATCTAGTTTCTAAAATCTGAAATTCTAGTTTCCCAAAGGTAGAATGTTTAAAATGTTAAAATTGCTCGGATTGTTCTTGTTTTTCAGTGTAGCAATCTCATCATACACTCCTACTAAAATGCAAAGAGTGATTTATTCCTAGACTGTCTTTTGATTTCTGCACTTGCAGTCTATAAAGATCTTTTTCGTTTGGCAGTTAAGATATCTTTGGGACTGTTTTTGAAATGGATTCCTAGCCCCCTCCTAACTTAATACCAATTCTGGATTCTGCTCGGTTTTGGTTTTGTCAATACATCGTCAAATACAAATAAATTTACTTATTTTTGGTAATTTATAAGATTTTTAATTAAGTAGCTTTAGCATCAAGATATTCAAAATACTTTATTATTGTAAAAAATTTTATTGCATGAGTGGTGGAGTGATGGAAGGTATGATTGAAAATTGGGTAACAAATAGCGAATGGTTGAGAAACGCTGATTTAATGGATAATATGAGAAATATTCTTGTGAAATAGAATATACCACATTATATCAATATCGAGGAATTTTGTATTCTAACTTTATAAGAATTCTATAAAAAAATTATGTTTCGAACAAAGATAGTGCATTGATAATATTAGCTTATTGGAACAATGGGTATTATTAGAATATAGAAAGATGGTTCATTTTAATCTTACTAGTGTTTCTATAATTTATTTAGGAACTTCTTAATAAATATTAATATTATATGGCCTCTAACAAATGACTAGTTTAATATAAAAACATCTTTCATAAAAAACCTGTTTATCATCATTACTTTGTGAAATTTAATAGACATAAAAAAAGACAGATTAAGAACCATTGATAGATTAAGAACTCTATTTGGGATAATAAATGGTAATGTTAAATTATAATTTGAATTATTTCTTAAGTGAATTAAGAGAATTAATGTCAAACTTCAGAAAAGCCCAAAGGAAATATTTGTTCCTATTAGTGTAAAAAAATACAACTTTGTTAGGTTAAAAAAGATAATCATTTACAGAGCAGTCTTTTATATCAGTGAATTAAGCGTTATGATTTGCATACAAGTAAATATAAAGCAAATTACATTTTATTTCATATATTTTATCATATCGTGTACTATCTAAAGATTACCTTGAAAAATCAGTTTTATTTTCCAATTCCAGGGTAGATGTCTTTCTGACTGGAGCAGCAGCACCATAACGAGTAATGGCAAGCCTAGAGCTCTCCTGAACCATGTCTTGAGGAATAGCATGGAAAATCAGCTAAGACTCCACCATTTGTCGATAATTGTTTTTGGACGAAATAGTCATAAACGAAGTGAGGATGCTGGTCAAGCCCTGGTTCTCTTTTTCGATTTCGAAAAGACAATTGAATGCAATGTTACAAAAAATGCTAAGGTTTTAAATAACTTTCTTCACAAAAAATAAAATTGAAAACTTTCACTTTAAACAATAAATCAATAACGACTAAACTATTATGCATTAAGTAATTAAATTAATACAAAAAATTTAAAATTTACACATGAAAACTAAAATTATAATTTACTGAATCCAAGAAATATTTAATTAGAAAAGGAAATACAAAGATATATTTAGTGCTCTTTTTCTTTTATAATAGATGTACATTAGACTGTGTGTTCCATTCTTGATTTTGCATGTCAAAAAAATATCTTATACTTAGAGTTCGTTCATAGAGACAAAAATAAAAGTAAATTTAAATGTGGTCATAAGTGGAGAAGATATCAATTTGCTAATGATGATGACAAGTACAAGACAGTCATTCAACAACGCTATTATTTCTCATGTCTAGGTGAGAGAGAAAGACAGTTCTGCGATGGGTTTTACTCAACTTAATTGCTTAAGTTTGATTCGAAGCAATATGATTTTCATCTATACTTTTCGTGGATGTGATGGTACGACGGCCAGTTTTGGTCAAGGCAAGATTAGATTGTGCAACATCGTCCACAAATCTCCTGAAACGAAGCATCATGTATACATTTACACCATGCCTATGTCACAATGATATACCTATTTCTGGAGAAGAACTTCTAAAGTCATTACACACAGGCGTGATCAACTCACACTCAACTTGGACACTTAGCAATTTAATCTAGCAAAATATCTGCCTCCTATGTACGCTGCATGATGCCGTTTTTACCTATGATACAACCAAATACAAAGTTGAAGGAACAAAGGTACCAACTTGAAGGTCTAAGGTGTTACGCGTAATACGGAAGTTCTAAAGAGTTTTGACGTGAAAAGAGATTCAACGATTAAGCATGTGTCTTGCTCTTGCAAAACAAGTAGCGTAGGTTGACTTGTCACGTGATAGGTTCAAAATGCTCCAGAATGTGCAATTGCTATATGGAGTGTCCATTGCTGCACCAATTTTGTCTTTCAATGTGACAGAAGAGAGGGATTACCTGATCTAATAGCTTTTTGATGATTACATAGATGATTAATTTGAGAACGACAACTTCTATCCTCCTGCATTGATTCTTGTATCCAAACAAGAATCTGAGTTTTTTGGGGGGAACTTATTAATTTACTTTCTTTAATTGTTTCAAGACTGTATAAATCTCTTTGAAATTTGTATATGTTGAATAACTGCAAATTGTGTTTTTGAAAGTTTTTGTTTTTATATTTCATACAAATTTGGTAATTTACTAGAATTACATTAAAATTAATAATAATAGTAAGATATTAAACAATATTATTACTGTCATTGTTATCTCAATCATTATCATTCATTGCGATAATATATTATACCTGATATGGAGTTGAATAACATCATTTATATTAACATCTTGAATTTTGCTTGAATCTTGAATTTTTTTATCTTGAATTAACATCTTTTAAATCAATAAAGTATTTATTGATTTCCATTTGCGTTGAAATAATAATACTTTGTATTTAAAACATCCGAATAGAAATTGGGAAGTTTGTCTGAGATTGAACACGAGCTGTAACAGAGATCTTACTGTGGCATCTGCAGGTGATTGTCAGCATCAAATTATGTATGGAGGAGGTCAAGAGTTATAGTAGAAGGAAGTGTAGTGGGAAGAGAGGAAGAGGTAAAAAATTATAAAATGTTGAAAACTCTTCTGAGAATAAATGTTATTACATTTTAACCCAAACCTTAAGGACTAATGTACATTATTCATTCAGATGAAGTCAATGCATTTTTTTTTGAGAAGTTGAAAAAAAAAATTAAATTTTTCAGAAGCTGTAGCTCGCTCACTATTCATGTCATGTTACAGGAAAACTGTAATAAAGAAAATTATAGGAAATTTAATCCTCTGCAAGACATCAAATGGGGGAAATATCAAAATGGACACAGTGGAAATATGGCTAAAATTGACTGTTTGTATGACACAAAACAGAAAAGCAAGTACATAAAGGGAATAAAAGTTAGGGTTTTTTCAGATCTCAAAAGTTCATTGGACGTGACCATTTGGGGCAACATGCTTTACAATTACTTTTTTTTTTTTTTTTTTTTTTTTTGTCAAGTTAAACCTTTTCACCTCAGCTTTTAACAAGCAGGTTTCTTTTTCCATACTAACTGATTGGGCTGTTTCCGATCATACTCATAAAATTAATAAAAACAATTATTAAACGATAAATTTATAATCATCGTAACAAAATCAATATTTTACTAAAAATCAGTAAATAAGAAAGCTTCGTAACTAAAGGGAAATAACATCATGAATAAAATTTTTCGAAGAAAATAAAAATATAATTAGTAAAATCTGCTAACAAGATAGATTTTTCTTAATACGAAAGTAAATAATGATATTTATATCATTAATGGAGCATTTTGTATAACTGGTGTATTTTTATTTGAATATTTATTTTATTTTATTTGAATATTTATTATGAAAGTTTCATGAAACCCTTATTCAACAGTTGTTTATTCACCTTCATTTAATAGATTTCTTTACACAATTATATCATCAACTTCAAATGGCTTTTCTGACCACCATTACCACAATTTTAATCTGCAAGTGATAACATCAATCACTGCCAATTAGCAATTGTTAAAAAATTGAAAGGTAGATTTTATTTATATAATTCTAGCAGAAATTTTGACACTTTCATACTTTTCGTCTAATTTATATCCATCAAAGATATACTTAAAATTTTTTTTTAATAAATAAATAAATAAGAAAATCTTTTTTTTTTTTTTTTTTTTTGCCATCTCTGTTTCGATAAACAATAAAAACCTGCCCGTTATAAACAAAATATTGAAAGGATCACACAATGAGTTCAATAAATAATAAATGAATTGTCTAGATGTAATAATAAAATTATATCTTACAATCACAATGTCAGCAGATAAGTGTCAACAATAGTTATAATTAGCCAAATTAAAAACATTCAGCAATTAAATCACTTTTAAAAATCCATATTAAGACATCAATGCAAATAACAAAATATCAAAAATATATAATATATCAAGGAAAAATGAAATATTTACTTGCACCAATAGATCTTTCTGTAATTGATTTAACATGATTCATGACCATTAATATTAAAATGTGTACTCCTCGTGAAACGCCCTACAACAACTTAGAATCAGTCCCTTTTTTTTACAGATTTAGATGAGAGAAAAGATTTTATAGCAAATTATTGCTTTAATGATGTACCGTAATCATTTGAAATCCTGCGTAATCTGACTTAAATAGTGCGATATCGAAATAGAATCGCCGTGTTGATTACTAATTAACTATAACTAACTATGTGTGATAAATGCAAAAGGAGGAGCTTTCAAACGCGGGGTGCATTACGATTAACCAATGGCTTCAGGTGTTGGATATAAAAATATTACTGGACTGACTGATACTAACCATATAAATAGTTTCTGAAGAGGCACCTGTGTGTTTAAGCGGAATGCCGGCCTCATTCTCAAGCATACTAATGCTTTATTAAGACGAATGCCGGCGCATTCCCCGTATTAAGCAGTCTTTAACTCTCATCTTTCATGTAAAACACGTCACATAAAGTTTAAACCCGTTTAAAACATTTCCATCATAATTATGGATCGTAATTTGTCAAGTGGAATGGTATTGTCATGGTAACTCAGGACTTTATTAGAAGATAATTTTAACACATTGAAGTCGTATATGCAGTGAAAAGTGCATACCGTCTTCAATGTGTTAAAATTCTCTTCTAATACCGCGCAAGTGTTGGTGAATACCCGCACATTTCTTTTGTAAATAAGTTTAATTTGTAATAATTTTGAAATATTTTTAAGTGGTAAATATGTTTACTCGTAATGGTCTGCATATCTGTGAATTTCCATCATCCTTTACCAGCATTGAAAAATGAAAGACAATTCACGTCTCCCTTCTTCAAAGTGTTTAAAATTTAATTTAAAAATTATTATTAAAAAATTAAAATTTATTAGTTTACAAAATTAAAAAATATTGACCGTGTCAATTTCTTTATTTAAAAAAAAAATGTGTCAGAGGCCGAAATTTTGTAAATAAATAAAAAAATTTCCATCGCTAAACTTTTTCAGTTTTTTTTTAAATGAATATCATCTTTTTACAACTTTCTTTTCTATCCTCAGAGGTAGGGTGAGTGATAGATTGTTATTATGTACTTGTCAAAGAATATATATTCCTCTCTCTCTCTCTCTCTCCTGGGAATGAAATGCCAAAACTCTTCTCGTGAGAAAATATGCTACAATATAAATCGCAAGTTATATCTTTTTTTCAAAAATAAGCATTCAAAATACTACTTGTATCACATTTCAGTCTTTAAAGAGAAAGTCAAATATTACTTTTTGTTTTGTTTTGTTGCAAAACGATAAAAAAAAACACCAGTTGATGAAAAATTTCGAATTCTGGTATGTTCGCGAAAAGTAACTTTACCAATAATCAATATAATAATAATGAAAACAAAAATCACATGTTTACAAAACTAGTATTTCTTGTTAATTTTATGCTACGCGTAATAATAATTATTCAATGAAATAATAATAAATTTATCAAAGCTTTCTTACGGCGTAATTTTATTTCGTTTAGAAAAGTAGAATTGTAAATGTAAACTTTGCAGTAAAAATTTAGTTTTTATTGTTTAAATGTTTAGATTGACTATCATAATCTTTCGTATTTAAAATTGATATTTAGAATTTCAAACATGAACGATAGAGCAGAGTGTAAAAAGTTTTTTCGATATGTTGTGCGGAAAATTTTTTAAATGGTTGCTGAAAAAATACAAATACAAAATTTCCGATTAACCATTAAATATTCCACTTGAGTTATAAATATTAAATAATTGTAATTATCTTCCGATTCCCCTTATAAATTGTACATGAATATCTTATATCAGATTTTGAATTAGAGAAAAGATTTTATGAGAGTATTAAATAATGCATTTGTAATGGGTTGAATTTATTTACAGTCTAATAAAATACTTTTATTCAATAACTATATGAAATTAAATGCGCATTTTTTTCATAGTAAATGTAGCCTCTGAAATCAAAAATTCAATTCTTCAAGATGATATAGTCTGATGGTTTTTTCTTTCATAATTTTTAGTCAATAGTTTTAGAAATATTTTCTTAAATTAAAAGCATTGCGTATTATATTCATTTAAGCGATTTCAGGCTCATTTTAAATTCATGCTGCAGAGTGTTTTCTTACGGCTCGTGTTCTGATTTCTTGCTTTGACATTTTTGGATGAATGCTTCAGGAATTATATGAAACGAATTACCTGAGTAAATAAATTTAAAAACATTAAAAGCAGAAAGTATTTGAAAATTTCGTGATTATTCTTTCAGAAATCAGTATATATGGTTTTGTTTTTGTTTTATACTGAAATCACAGTTGATTTGTTTTTGATTTGGTTGTAGTTTATTAATATTTTATGATATATATATATGGTAAATTAGAATACAATCTTATTCTTCAGTTACTGCTAAATGAAAAAAAAGTCCTCTAGTTTTACTTAATGATTGACCAAAATTATTGCCCTTAAATTTGTCGTTTCTTTTCAAATTAGTGTGCAAGGCTATGAATAGTAAAAGCATTTTCCCTGGTTATTTTTCCAAAATACTCTCCTCTTTTCAATATTAGTATCGAAAATTTGACTTTAAAATATTTTATGTCATATAGTGCATAATTTATGAACTAATTTAAGAAAACATATTAATTGTAGAAATTTATAAATCTGCTTATATTTTTATCATGTGTGAACATGACGTTGTCTTGGTTAGGGTCCGTTACGTTATCCGAAAATGAGGGTCAAGCAAATAAAACTCCATTACAAAAAACAAAAAAAAAATGGTGCCTTGGACCCCTTAACTCTGGAAATGATTCGTGAATAACGTTAATCTTAAAGAATTTTCTGGAGAATTTGGTTTTTGTGTGAAGTGTTTTGTACTATGGGTTTGAAGCACTTTTCACGTCTTGGGTTGGGATTTTAAACATTTATATTTCCCTTGGCTATAAGTACTAGTGCGTTGATCAATTCCTTCTTTTTGAAGTTTCATATTTATCACTTTTAACATTTTTCGTTGCCGTTTCGAGCAGTATTGTGCTTCTTATTGTATTTGGAATAGTCCTTTCTCCATTTATGCCTAGAATTTTCCAACTTTGATATATTCTTTTGGGTATTGTATGTGAGATAACGTTTCTGGTGGAATTTGGAATACTTCATTCTTAATTTGCGACGACATTTATCTTACTCTTGAATATTTTTTTACAGATTCTTGAACAAGTCATTCTTCATGAAGTTCTTGATCTATTCAACATTGCTATATTCCTATGGCTATTGAATTTGGCTGTAGTATTCCAATCAATTGCTTCATATATCTCGTGCATTATTAAACATTGGCATATTCCTGACTTTATTCATCCGTTCTCGAATATTCATCTATAAAATAATAAATATCAAGATGTAACTTTATCACGTAGCATTAATTTTTAGATCTTTATATTGCAATGAAACAAACATTTTAAAATTATTATTACAAATCTCAAAATTACAAGACAAATGATTGCAAAAAATGGTCAGAATAATTAGTACTTTTATCTTTCTTTCAGTTCAGTAATATTATGATATTTTCACATCAGGTATAATGCAAAAAGGAGAACTGCATCAATTTCTTTCGAAAACTAATCTCATTTCCATTAAAAGGATGTGTGATGATTTCTTAAAATATACAGATATTTAAACACAGTATATTCTTTTTATGACATTTTTGTAGAAACTAACTCTGTGAAGGCATTAAATGTAAACTCTTATCAACAGTCAAAAAACATCTAACGTTAATTTTTTAATAAGCTGCTAAAAATTCCCTTATAGGAATAACACTTTGCATTCCCTAACAGCCATGTCTTAAATAATATATAAAATATGTCAGAAAAAGAAATATGATCCTAGCTGATCGGTTGTAGTGAAACCTACAGTTGTATTGTAGGCGCTTCAAAAGCGAGCAAAGAAGGTTGGGTTTCTGATACTCTATTTAATTAGGAGCAAATTTAATTAATTTAGATACAAGATGCACTGTGGGTGACATCATTAACGAACAGCCCTGCTCTGACAAATCGTCTTTTTTATCGAATGTGCTGCTCAATAATTATATGAGATTTTTTTATAAAATATAAAATATACACTCTTATATAATTATGACATGTTTAAATTTAGTAAGCTAGTAATATAATTCAATTATTTCCCAATAAATTGTAGTTAGCATTAGAAATTTTTAAAATTTGTTTAAGAGATTTCTAACGAGATAATTTGTAAAATTAAATTTAGAAAATACTAAGTAAAATGTTGAAACCCACTATTAAACATATTTATTCTACTTGCAATAATAATTTGAGCTCATGTAAACTCTAAGATGCCAAAAATTACTTAATTTAGAACCACCCTTATTTTCACTTATTTTAATTACAAGTTTTTAAACATATTTATATTATTTCTAGAAATTTTCTTATCAAAAATAATTTATTTATCAGACAACTTATAACAAAAAAAAATGTTTCTCTTGCTTATAGCAAAATTTGTTTGATTGTTGTTTTTTTCTAACAACAATCAAACAAATTTGAAATCCATAGAAAATTAAATAAATATATTGCTTAGTGTCTGTTTCCTAGACATTATGTTACTATAGCAACTAAATCCCTTTACCGTAATATAATTTAGCATAATAGGAGGACTTTACAAAGTACGTATAGCATATTCACAGGATCTACCTTCAAAAAGTCTAAGAAAGCCAAAAAATTGTGGACAATCAAGGAACTGCACCATTTTTATCATTTTATTGAACACAATTATGCAAATGCTAATATACATTGTTTTAAGTGAATTGTAAAAAGAAATTATTTATCACAGTCACTTTTCAACAGTAGTAAAAAGTTTAATTATTATTAGGGTTTAATGACAAATTTCAATAATAAAAAAAAATGCATAACATTGTGTGAGCGTACCATCAACCATAGCGCTAGTTATCTGCTGTAAAATTTCAGTTATAGATTGTTATTATGTACTTGACAAGGAATATATATTTCTCTCTCCTGAAAATTATTTTTCAAGAGAGAGGAATGCCAGAGTTATTCCCGTTGTTCGTGAATTTTCATTATCGTTTTCACTCTTAAAAATAACCTACTTCATCTTCTTAGCGAAACAAAATAATAACAATTAAAAAAAATAAATATTTTTAAGTAGGATGTTACATTATTTTTTATTTGATTCGATTTATTTTTTAAGTTGAATATTTAACTACAAATTTGTTTGCTTTTGGCTTAATTATAAAATTCCTAAAACATAATTATCATAATTAGTTTCCAATGTGGAAAAATACTTGAATATCAACTAGAGATTTAGCCGTCTCATTCTCAGGATACATAAAACTAATTTATTAAAAATATATAACAATATGAGCATATAAATCAATGTGCTACAGCTATTAGTATTTTATTTAATACTTTTTTAGTTTGTATTGTAACTGTATAAATACGATTCCTTGCTAAAATTTGTGTGAAAAGATTGAAACCATTTTATTCAAAATTTACATCTAACTCTTAAAAGAAACATACAATGTCATCCTATAAATTTAATATTTTATATATGTAAAGTGTATTTCCTTAACTAATTGAATATCTATTGAAATTAAAACGTTAAATCGTAATCTTACAAAATAAATCATATGCTTGTATATCTACCATAAAAATCTCATATTGGCAGATTAAAAAAGCGTTTATTAGTTGTTTTTAATGTTTGATCATATTTATTAATTAATAGATAATACACTTTTTTCTAATTTAAACGTAGAGATTATGAAATAATGTCGTGAAGAACTGAAAACGTTGAAATAAAATTACAATTTTAAACTTCTTTTACTACTGTGTCCATAATGTAAGACCCATTTTCAATTTAAAATTCCCGGGGTTTATGGAATTTCATTTTTTTTTCTTCTTTTTTTAGGTTGCTGGCACAGTCCTTGACACCTGTGTGAAATTTGACTTCAAAATGTTCATTAGTGTTTGAGTTACGCTTTTCTTTGTGAAGCGCTAAAACAGATTCCGGCGTTTCCATTGAGAAAAGAACTTGCATTCAATTTTGTTTTCGGAATGCATATTCGTGTGCGTAAACTTATAGAACGTTGCAGAAATCATTCGGTGAGCAAATTATATAAGAAAGAAATATTTACAAGTGGTATAAACAGTTCAAAGAAGGCAGAGAACGCGTTGAAGATGAAGAGCGCTCTGTCGACCATCAACCTCAGCTGACCAATCTGAACCAACAATTCCATTTTGGGTCTCAAACGCGTCAAATCTCGATTGGTACCGAGGACACAGAAGGCGCCAGTTCACACTGCATTCATTCTTCGTGATCCTTTCGCCAAAAATTAAACCTATATCTTTCCACAACCACCGTATTCACACCATGCGACTTCTGGCTATTCGCTTAAACTCCGGAGATACTGTTTAGATTCGATTGAAGAGATTCAACTTGAATCGCCCCGCGCTTTAAAGGTCATCCCTGCCGATGACATGTTCGGCATGCATTGAGGATTGGAAACAACGTTGCATAAGCGCATTGTATCCGGAGACGATTACTTTGAAATTGAAGAAATAAATTTGAAAGAATAAATAAAGGGTTTTTGAAAAAAACAATAATCGTCTTACTTTTTGAGCACAGTAATATGTCAACCTATAAACGGATCTACTGAAATTCAAATAAGCATTTTTATGCGAACGAAATCCCATGCAAAGAACTGCTATGAATTACTTAATTCGAAGTGTGAAAAAAAAATTCAAAATAATTTTAATTATTTTTAATTAACTGATAATTTAATTTAATTCAAAATAATATGTCAATTACTATTGCTACTAAATTAGTAGGTTTTTATATCAGTTCTCTGTCGTTTTTTTTTTTTTTTTTTTTTTGTTGTTCTAATGCAGCTGGCAAGCACTTAGAAGACAGGCGCTGCACCGATGATACTCACTTAGCGCTACCCAGGAGGTGCTTGTAGCTTAAAGATAAGCTACGGACTCGGAGTAACAATACCCCCGTAACGCTCTATGATCATTTTAGACCGGGACGTACTATTTCATGTGGATTCCAACCACTATAAACATCCATGGCACCTTCGTGGACTCGAACCCGAAAACTGTGGTATAGTGCGCTAGCCACTTTGTCATTCAGGCCCCAGTTCTCTATCGATACCGACGAGATTTTGCATTCGATGTTATTAATATATATAAAAATTATTAAGAATATTTTTAAAAACAATATCTAATAAAAGTATATCATTGTAATGATTCTGCACTAATATATATATATATAATCTAATAACTGAAAATTATTACTATATTTTATTCTGTGACAAATTTATTTATTTTTATCATAATTCTTAGGATTAAAATATTTTCTTTTAAATTCCGTCATCTTTTTTTTATCAAAGCTTGTATTTCTAACCCAAAACTATATTCCTTCTGTCAATATTCCTAAATACACTCATGTCCATAAATTAAGGATAATTTAGAATCACACAGAAATTGAACTTTGAAATAAAAATTTCACCTGTAGAATTATCACACACATCTTGAAGAAGAATATGCAAATTACAAGAAACCACCAGATGGCGCGGATAGTACGTCACAATGACGAGAGTGCAAGAGAGGGGTATATAAGGAATGGTGGCAAAGAAGTGAAATTGTTCACAAGCGCTTTAAAAGCCTTTCAGTGCAATACCGCATAGTTATGGCACAAAGGAAGCATTTGAATGCTTTTTTTACGTGGTAGAATTATCGGACGACTGGAATGCGGACGTACCCAACTGGAAGTATCCGAGGAACTTGGAATCGCCCAGAGTGTCATCTCCAGGTACGACAGTTTCAAGGCATACCGTGTACAGACGCTTAGGGCACATTGGTCTATATGCTTGTAGGCCTGTCAGATGTGTTCCACTTACCGCAACTCACTGTCGCCTGCAATTAACCTGGAGTAGAGAGCATGCATTGTGGACACCGCAACAGTTGGCTGGTGTGATGCTTTCCGACGAATCCAGGTTTAGTTTGCAGTCTGATTCTCGCCGAACTTTCATATGGAGAGCGCCAGGTACCCGTTACCACCAAGAGAACACCATTGAACGACACTGTTACGGTGGTGCAGGATGGCTCGTTTAGGGAGCAATTATTCTTTGTCCCAGAACTGACCTGCATGTTGAGAGTGTAACGATGACAGGCTACATCTATCGGAATGTCATTCTGGAACAACATTTACGTTTGTTTCGGGGCGCCATGGGTGCTGAATTTCTGTTTATGGATGACAACGCCTGTCCTCACCGTGCAAACATTGTAGACGAATGCCTTCAATTGGAGGATATCACCCGTATGGATTGGCCAGCATACTCACCGGACTTGATTCCAATAGAGCATGTGTGGGATATGCTTGGCCGACGAATTGCAGCCCGTCAACCCCCTCCCACCTGTCAACCGGAACTTCGGAGGGCATTGCTTGATGAGTGGTGTAATATTCCCCAAGATCAGATTGATAATTTGATACTCAGCATGCCTATGCGTTGTAAGGCCAGTATTGCATCGTCCGGGAGACATACTCCATATTAAGCATGTTATACTGTTTTTTGTAAATAGGTTCTTTTTTGAAATTTGCTCGAGGGAGTAAAAATCGCAGTTTTTATTAATTATGTCAAACATATAGCATCTTTTTGCTCTTTACCTTTTGTTTAATAAATAGACTTTACAAATAAGTCAAATTTGTTTTGCTTCTGTCTCTTTCTTTGCCTGAACTTCATTATCCTTAATTTATGGACATGAGTGTACAAAATTTTACAGATAGCAACAGAAAACAAATTGACAAAATCCTCAATGAAAAAGTTGTAAAACGTTAAATTAATTATTACATTGTTTACAGAATATAATAAAATGTGGCTTATATACTTTAAAATCGCCGAACTCTTAACACTTTAGAAAATTTAAAATTGCAGTTTTTTTTTATTCGATAGAAAAAACGAACTAAAAATTGGAATGTTTTAACTATTTCAATAAGGTCAACATGGGTCGTTTGAAGCCCATCGAATATCAAACTATTTTGGGCCCTTTTTATGGAGAGGAACATGAAAAGCATTGTTTTAAAATCTCCAATGCATGAGACTTATGAACTGAAAAATCGATTTACAATGGTATTGAATACATTTTTAAAAGTGAAATTTTTAAATTATATCTGTTGGAAACCAAAGAAACCCAAAAATTATGATGGATAAGAATAAATAAGTGAAATAATTTTGTCAATCAATATAAACTTTATATATATATATATATATATATATATATATATATATATAACAAAGAATATAAAAAATGATCTTAAAATATTTATCTATGTGAATTTTTTAAGAGAAACACTTTTAACTTTTTAAGAGAAATAGTTGTTACCACATTTATCTGAATAGCAAGTAAACTGACCCCCACCTCCTTTTTTCCTCTAAAAAAGAGTGAAATTCGATTTGCGAGTGACGCATGTCCTGAAGGTCGAGGGGATTAATTAGAAGTCATTTGTATATTATGTTTGAATAATAGTCTTTTTCGAACTAACATCTAGAAAGCAATTAGAGGAATTCGTGTGTCATTAATGTCGATAGAAAAGAATAATTTTTTATGGATGTTTTTTTGTTACTTGTTAAATTCAATAACTGTTACGTATTAAAATATTGACAAGTGAAATGCAAATGAATAATTAATTACTTAATAAAAATACTAATTAATTGGAAACACATTTCGATAATGAATACTTTTTCCACACAGTGTAATACATTTCATTTACTATTTAAGTAATTAAATTAAATTACCGAGAGTGATTAAATTATTGAGAATTTAAATTATTGAGAATTAAATATTAAATTATTGAGAGTGTTAACCATATTCACTCGCTATCGATCGGACTTGAACTGGCGCTTTGAGATGTAGGCTCGCTGACGCTGCTTTATCTCAATTTATCCAAGTGTTTTTCTTTAGAACAAATTTGCAGAAGTGGAAATGAGACCTCCTCAAGAGAAAAAAAACCACTCCAAAATTTAAAATTCCATAAATCCCCGAAAAATTTGAAATTCAAGGAATCCAAATTTCTTTCTGAAATGCCATAAATGTTGTCGATTCTCTCTGGTAACCAGAAGCATAACAATAAAAGGAGTATATTTGAACACAAAAGAAATAGACAAAACTGCAGATCAATAGATCAAATATTTTAACTTTTAAACGATGATTTAGAACATATGAAGCACTACTTGTACTTGAAACGAAAAGTGATAATGAGATAACACAAGGAAAAACATATGGAGCACCCCATAGTTGATAGGGTTACGAGACCTTTCATAGAAATTGTAGAACTACTGTTGTTTTATAATAAGCATCTTCAGATATATCGAATAACCATCAGTATGACAGAACTCTATATCTAAAAGCACTTTGGAGTTTGTTTCGTGCTATATCGTATTTCATGCATTGAAACAAAATATGTTCCACTGTTTCCGAATTTTTGCGGATCGAACATAGTGGGAATAAAGTCAGGTCAAATCTGTGGAGTTTCACACTGCCAGGATATGTTTTTGTGCGAAATCTGGAAATAAGAATATCTTCCTTTCGATGATTAAGAAAAAGTCTGTGTAAAGGTTTAATACTATTCAAATGCGTGAATTCCTGAGCATATTTGCTACCCTTCCATTGTTCTGTTGCTTTTAGTTGTGCTTTCCTTTTTTGTTGAAATATGAGCTCTTCCGGCGATATCCAATGGAATATTATTGCATCTGCTGCGGATTTCGCGAGGGAATCGGCTAGTTCATTTTCTATAATACAAACATGTCCTGAGGATCAGATGAATTTAATGGATAAAATGCTGTTGCAGAGATCTTGCAGTTTATTACCTAGAAACTGGATGATACGACTGGAATGAATATTGCAATTCTATAACGCCAGAATAACGGATAAACTATCTGTGAGGATTATATATTTATGAGATGAAAGAACATAGGTTGAAAGGGTTAAAAGGAGTGCAAGGGCCTCCTACTGTGAAAATACTATTATAGTTTGAAATCTGTCCTGATAAAGACTCTTGTGAAAAAGAATTGATAACTGCTAATTTTTTTTTTTTTTCTTCTAATGCAGCTAGCAAACACTGATGACTGCTAATGAATGCTTCAGATCTGTCCTAGAGGCGTCAGAGGCTAAAATGATTCTATTTTTCCAATATTCATTTTTGTATTGTTCAAAGAGGTGTTTGATGATATGATGAGGTATCTGTTTTGTTTGAAAAGGTAAATCACTGAGATGAAATGTGACTTTAAAGTGGCCTCTAATTGGAGGGAAATTAGGAATTAAATTAGAAGGCTCAATATCGAAATTGTCTAAAAGATCTGCAAAAAAAAAAAAAAAAAAAAAGTTGTGAAATGGGAGTTTCAACCTTGGAGTTTTATTTCCCGAGCGAAGATAAATAGTGAGCGGAGAAGAGGAACAAAAAAAAATATGTTTCATAAAAAAACGCTGTGGTAGAGGGAGGTTGACCAGTTTCTTTAAATAAAACGGGAATCGGTGTCCACCTTGGAAGACCTGTTGCAATAAGCAAAGCCAGGTGATATAAAAGGTTAAGTACACTGCCCACCAAAAGTTAAGGAACGACAGTTTTTTTGCGCCTAATTTGCAAATAAATGAATGTAGAAACACCAAATATGGATGAGATGCGTACAAAACACTTATGTATTGACTGCAACATAGAAGTTGACATAAGAAAAACGCAAAAAGGATTTTTAACAAAAAAGCAATCTTGCTGGAAAAGCCCATTCTTGGGGGAAAAATAATCACTGTTTTATGTGGTAAAATGTCATAGAAACATAACAAAAATGAGTTTTAATAAGGATATGCTCACCCTAGCTTGAATGCATTGGCGGCATGGACTTTTCATGCTGTCAATTAAGTTGTCAGTTATCGAAATGGGAAGTGAAGACCTGACACTGAGTAAGCTTTGTTCCAGCTCTCCTATAGAACCTGGAAGAGGACTTAAAGCAGAAACCTGTCTACCAAGAGAGTCCCAAAGATGCTCTACACGGATTCAGGTTTGGAGATCAGATGGAGCTGACCATTCCATTTGCTCCAAACCAAGACCCTCAAAATATTTCTCAACAACTACAGCTCGGTGAGGTCGTACATTATAATCCATCAGAATGAAAAAATTGCCAATTGCACCGGCATATGGACAGACATATGAATCAAGAATCTCATCCCGATACCTCAAACCAGTCACAGTTCCTCCGTGAAACACGTGTTGGTCAGTGTGACCAGCGAATGAGATCCCTGCCCAAACCATTATCCACCACCTCGGTAACTGTGTCTTTCAACAGTGTTAGATTGATGGTAGCTGGTGGTTTGTTTACTCCAGATCGGAAGACGTCCCGAATTGCTCTCCACTGTGAATCTGGACTCGTCTGTAAAGAGTACAGGAGCCCATCTCTGTCTGATCCATGAAACGTGTTCTCTTGCCATAGATAAGCGGGCCCTTCTTTGTCGTCCGTTGAGGGGCACATGCACAACTAGTCGCCTTGCATAGAGACCTGAATTGTGAAGGCTCCATCGCACAGTACTAGCAGATATTCTTCTCCCTGATGCTATAGAGTGATCTGCAACAAGCAGCAGCATAGAAATGTTTCTTCTCCTTTGAGCCGAAAGAGCTATAAAACGGTGTTCTGCAGGTGTTGTAGCTCGTGGTCGACCTATAACATGTCTTCTGGACACAGAAGCTTCGGTTTGATATTGATTCCAGAGACGGTGGACCACACTGCGAGGCACATGACTCCTAGCAGCATCAGATTAGGACAACCCCATTTCCATCCATCCGACTGACCGTCACCTTAACGAATCGGGCAAACGGCTTCTCTCAGACATTGCGGGACCTCACTGCCTATTGTCAAAAAATCTGCTAACAAAAAGTTGTAAGTGAACAAAATTTACATGCGTAATTACGAAAGCCTGATATTTGCAAATTTTTCTCTCACTCATACCCCTTCTTTTGTATAAAAAAGAAGTGATAGCTATCGTTTTTGTATAATTTTGCATAAAGTTCGTTTTTATCATTTATATGAACTATAAATTTTATTGTTACTGTCCTTTTTTTATGGTGAGCTTCGAAAAACATGTTGTTCCTTAATTTGTGGAGACCAGTATATTTGGAAATCACCATGGCTAGATGGAATAAAAATATTAGGTGCATATTCCAGTAAACTACGAATTGTGGTATTTGTAATTTGAATTAAATGATAGGCCCCAGAAATTAGCAGCAATTGCTTTACAAGCATTTAATTTTTTAATAACTTTCCTTTTAAGATACTAGAAATGTTGTTTGAATGAGAGATTATAAGAGAATATGATACCTAAAATACGTGTAAGTTGTTTCCAAGGGATACGTATTGTAAATATGTAGATGTTGAGCTGGTTGTGGTTTTTTTATTTGAAAAGTTAACCGATTCGCCCTTTTCAGGTTGAAGGGTAAATTACACACTATTTTCGCACTATTGAACTAATAATTTAAGGGTTATTTAAAGGTTATTAAGTAGTTTTTTAAGAGATTTATCACTGCTAGAAAGAAAAATATCGTCAGCATACAATAAATATTCCGTATGTTCAGGAATGATCTCGTAAATATCCCTCATGTAGATGGTAAAGAGAAAAGCACTAAGAACACTCCCCTGCTGTACACCACGAGGGGAAAGCAATTTCATCGAATCAGAGTTTCTCCATTTGACATAAAAATTCCTGTTATTAATGAAATTGTTTATCCATCTAGCAGCAGTTCCCTTTATGCCAACCTGTAAAATTTAATAATTAAGACCATCTCTCCAAATTGAGTCATATGCAGTAGAAATGTCCAACTTAAGAAAAATACAAAAAATTTTGGAGTTTTTGGCCTCAATTTTTTTATGATGAAGTAGTGATAATGAATACATACAATCATTGAAAGGAATAAATCCTGAATGGTTGAGAGGGAATTTGTCATGAACTGCAAAATAAATAATTCTTTTGACAATAATATGTTCAGATTTTACTAATAATTGAAGTCAAAGCAATAGGACGATAAAAGGTAGGGGAAGTGCTATCTTTTGCAGGTTTAATGATGGGACTAATTTTCGCTGTTAACCATTCCCGATTAACATCACCAGTTAACCAAATATTATTGAAGATATTAAGCAGCTGAAGAAGATAAGAATTTTAATAAGTTTTGCAGGAATATTGCCACTACCAGGTGAAGTATTAAAAGCAGTGCGAAAGCAGCAGCTTTTAGCTCGTTAAAAGTAATATGTCTATTGTAATGTTGGTTGCAATTATCAGAAAGATCGAATGGAATAAACTGATGGTCAATGTATTTATTAAAATGAGTAGCTAATATATTAGTTTGCTGAGTTAGTCGTTATATCCGGTAGAACAACACACAAAATCCCAATACTGCTTCTTAAGATCAGAGATGTAGTAACGAAGTTTGGCAGAAATTTTCTTACATGAAATCCATAGGTAGTGAGAAAGTTGAGATTGAGCTTGGTGTAATAATTTGAATTTTTGTCTCAAAAGATTATTGCAGTGAGAATTCTACCAGGGGCGATTTTGATGGTGAGAGGTTTCATGAAGTTTCCTGTTATTAAGGAGAGCCTGAGTGAACAAAGAATGTAAATCCGAATATGATGAAAAGGTGCGATCAAGATTTTGCTGACCATGAAGAAAACAATGAACTTTATACCATAATATGATTGATCTGCAAATTTTTTGTGAAGTGGAAAGTTGAAGCGATAACTGTATCGGAAGGTGATCACTGTCATAGGGATCGGAGTGAACAACATAAGATATATTAGGGTAAATGTCTGCACTGGCAATGGAGAGATCAATAAGCGATGCGATAGTTGTAGTAATATGAGTGGGAGTCTTTGTATTAATAATAATTAAATTATTCTTGAGAATCCAGTTGATCAAGATTTCCGAACTAGCTGTTGAAGAGATCCGATGAGAATTAAAATCTTCGAGAATAATACAGTTTGAAAGAAGTTGTTGACGAATTGCATCCAGCTATTCAATAGTGAAAATACCCCTGGGAGAATAAATGTTAACGATAGTAAAAGTTTTATGGGAAATATGAATTGTCACTACTTGAATTTCATTATCGGAAATAGGAAGATTGACAAAATTAAAGACTCTGCTAGGAATACTAGAATCGCCAGCAATTAAACGTCCTCCTATGCGTGTATTATCTGAACGATCTGTTCTATAAATTAATTTACCAGGCAGGTGAAAATGATCTTCGGAATTAAGTAATGTTTCCTGTATTGCTAACACTGACATAGAAAAAAATTGGATCAGAAAGGGACGTTTGGCTCCAATGCTACGAGCATTCCAATGTATCACTTTAACCATTGTATTAGACACTAATTATACGAATTTATAGAGATTGATGAATAACAATGAAACAAAAAATCAAATGAGATACAAAGTTTTAATTTTCAATATCAGTAATTATGTCAAAAGAGAAGTAAAGAAATTTGAAGAGGGATTATCTTGCTCTATCGACTTTTTCCCCGTATAATCGAAATCTTGCCAGGTTTCAAAACTCTGGTTTTTGGGTTTAATTTTTTTTTCTTTTCTTTACCCGACTATACTAAATTTGTAACCGGAGAGAAAGAGAGTTCCTTTATCACTTGATTTAAAGTATTGATATTTGTTGTTATATTTTCTGTGAGTATTTTTAGTGATTCCTGGAAACTGGAAGCCTGTGCCTGGTTAGAATAATTTAGTAATCTTCTTTCGGGACGTGATAAAGTCTCGGCGCTTCTATAGAAGTAAGCCTGTCGAGTGTTTTAAACCCTAAAAAATTTTTTCTGCTTTACGACTAGGACAATTAATGTCAGAGGCCTTATGTATTCCACAGCAATTTATACATTTAGGAATTCGTTCAGTACACGAGTCAACATGATGATTAGAGCTGCAGAATTCACAAGCAAGGGGTTTTTTACAATTTGAAGTAGGATGCGAAAATGAGTGGCAATTACCACATCGACGTGGTTTATCAACAAATAAAGAAAATTTTTTGCTGGGTAAGCCACAGTCTTATGTGTTCAAGTAAGAACGTACCCAAAATAGAAACCGAAACCGGGGTGATGAAAGTCAATGTTGCTCTTTTACTCTCTTGAGCTCTATGACAGAGATCTTATTTTCTTCTTCCAATTCTAAAGCAAGTTCAGAAAGTGATATGTCTGTGGGAATCTTGTGCAGTAGGAAACGGGTGGAGATCTTTTCCTGATAAAGCGATGCTTTAACGCCGCAATTTGGCGCATGATACCACTGCGCATGCGCTCATCAGAAACGGTAATTTAACGGGAAGCTTAAAATGAGTTTTTGCATAGCATCCGCTTTCACTTCCGTTAAATTAAAACAGCGACAAAAAAAATCTCGAATACGAGGATCTGAGTGATGATATAGGAATGCAAATACCCAGTTCTCGATAAGAAAGATTTAACAAATGTAGATTTTAATCGTTTTTGTCAGAGAACTTTTATTTTTTTATTAATTATATATTTTTAATACAAAAAAATCGCAAAATGTATTACATATATGCTTATGCTCCACTTGATAATTGCTATTGATCTTTATGTGACAATCAGCCAGCACGAAATGTTAAAAGAAATGAAGTATAACAACATGCAAGGAATTAAAAAAAAAAAATTTTTAAAAGAACATTTCTATTTGCAGCTGCTTTATTATGACTAACATTGTTGTTTTTGTTTCAATTTAAACATCTGCTTTTCTCTCCGTCTAAAACATCTATTCATTTTGAATAAAGATAGTGTGGAAATAAAAGCTTGATTAAAGTTAATCCCAGTTAAATTATTCCCTGAAAATATATAGTTTTACCCTTAGACGTAAGTAATAATTAAAATAATGCAATTTTAAATAACGTAATTAAATGTATATACATGTTTACTTAATTACTAAAATTCTAATAATTGCTTATTTTTAATTTTGAAAAAATTCTCTGCCATGTTTATGCCAATGAAAAATATATTATGCAGATATTTTCAAATTAACTATCTGTTTTTATTGATATTTCAGTTATTTTTCATTCCTATTTTTTGTAATTCAAAAGGCTATTTAAAATTGATAACCTGTACCTGTAATTTGTACTTGTTAAAATGCTGCATGATTTTAGATTCAGTTATATATTTAGTGATGTTATATGTTTGTTTAAATTATTGAAAGTATTGCAATTGTAATTGTTTTTAAGTACATTTTTTTAATTAAAATATAATATTAATATAAAATTGTGTTTCTGTTTTTATGAAACAAGACTATTATATACAGATGTTTAGTGGTTTCATTGGTATTAAGCTTTTACAAGGATAAATGTACAAAATCTAAACTTCATTATTAAGAAAAGTGAATTAAAAATTCATTCTTTCTAAATTTCTTATAAAGCATTTGCTCATTGAAGATTATACATATAACAATTAAAATAAAACAGTAATAATAAATGTAAATTTAAAATTTTACTTAAAAATTGGTGAACATAATTTGTTTTGATGATTAGAAACAAATGTGCTATGAATGAACATGACTAATTTTAATGTTACTTTATTTTTCACATGTCTAGTTTTAAGAATATACATTATAAATTTATATCAATTTAAAACAAACAAAGTAATTTTTTATTTAAAAGTATATTAAAAAGCTATTTGCTATAAATAATTTGTTTTAATTGTTAAAATTCTGATATTAAACTATTTTTTAATTTGATAACTCTTTTATTTTTATGCTAATTAAAAATACTATAGAAATATTTTCCATTTATTAACCTGCTTCTATTGGTATTTTAATTTTCTATTCCTATTTTGTATTTCATATGATAATTTAAGAAATAATTTGTAAATTATTTGTGCCCTCCTGTTTTAACTCGATTATATTAGTATGGATTTATTTTTCTGAATAGAACTTTTTATATTTTGAATTGAGTTTTATAATAAATTGAAAATATACACAGATAAACTAATGTACTATTAAATAAGTGCTAAATAAATTTGCTTGTTTATTTTGAAAATTATTCTTTATTTAAGAAAACAGCATATAACAAGAAATATGTTTTTATTCATTTTCATCCTTAATATTAGTTACTTTTTTAAAGATTTGGTTTAATTTTATATTTGTGTGTCATTTTTTTTTTAATTTTTTTTTTTTTATTATTACAAATTTCTGTTTCATTTCTTATAATGTTTCTCTTTTTATGTGGACTTTTTGTAATGGTATAAGAGATTATAATTTTTAACTTCTTTCAAAATCTTACTGCTATCTGCAAATTAAAAGTTAAGTAGTAATATATAACTAAATCATTACAGTTTTCTTTTTCTTGCATGCTTCATGTGAAATTATTAATTTATTTTATACACCTTTATAATAAATTGTAAGAGTAAATAAAATTACTATATTGTTTCTTAATAAATTTGTTTGTTTTGTTAGAAAATTTTTCTTTATTTAAGGAAATGGCATATTGTAGGAATCAACTTTAACATAATAATGTAAAGATTTTCAAAAATTTTTGAATCTGTTTTTTAAAGTATGTCGTGTCATTAAAAAATAAAATTAAAATTAATTGAATTTAAAATTAATTCAGGTTTCTTAAATCTCTTTCACAGTTGTTATACATTACAAGAAATGTTCATTTAAAAAATATTCGTCATATAATCTGAAATATTTAAATACAAGAAACTTGCATAAAATTATATGTAAATAATAAGTAATTTAGTCAAAACTTAAAAAAGTTGTACATAAATAAATATATAAAATACATACATCTTTTTAATTAGTAATGAAATTAATATTAATTTTTATAGATAAATATACAATAAAAAAATTAATAATATTCTTAATATAATTCGAATAAAACTGATGAAAGGATAAGGAGTTAAACGTATTAGGAAACGGGATTCACAGAAATTAAACACTTCATTAAAATAAATTAAATTATTTTTAGATTAGCCTAGGATCTTGTACTAGAAGAAATGTGTTCAGATGTAATTAAAAAAATATTTTTGTTTATCAGCGGAATCATCAAAGAGAAAGAGCAACAAAGACACATATACGATCTTCTACGAATCACGAAAGTAAGTTTCCAGTTTATTTTTTATATTAAAAATATTCTATAATGTAGTTTAATATAGAAATAATACTATATTTTATTATATTTAATGCTAATTATTTCTAAAATTCCCATGATAATTTATTAAAGCTTAATCGATTCTCATAAACATAACATAAACATATAACATAAGTTTTGCCTATAATGATGTTTGAGTATCTATCTAACTACAATATATACACTCATGTCCATAAATTAAGGATAATTCAGAATCACACAGAAATTGAACTCTAAAATAAAAATTTCACCTTTAGAATTATCACACACATCTTGAAGAAGAATATTCAAATTACAGGAAACCACCAGATGGCGCGGATAGTACGTCACAATGACGAGAGTGTAAGAGAGGGGTATATAAGGAATAGTGGCAAAGAAGTAAAATTGTTCACAAGCGCTTTGAAAGCCTTTCAGTGCAATAACCGCATAGTTATGGCACAAACGAAGCATTTGGATGATTTTTTACGTGGTAGAATTATCGGACGACTGGAATGTGGACGTACCCAGCTGGAAGTATCGAAGGAACTTGGGATCGCCCAGAGTGTCATCTCCAGGCTTTGGCAACGATTCCAAGATGATGGTAATGTGAGTAGATGTTACAACACAGGTTGCCCCCGAGTTGCCGAATGAGGACCGGTATTTAGCAGTTACTGCCAAAAGTAACAGACGGAGCACAGCATCAGACCTGTCTCGTCAGCTCTCTTCAGCTACCGTACGGCAGTTTCAAGGCAGACCATGTACAGACGCTTAGAGCACATTGGTCTATATGCTCGTAGGCCTGTCAGATGTGTTCCACTTACCGCAACTCACTGTCGCCTGCGATTAACCTGGAGTAGAGAGCATGCATTGTGGACACCGCAACAGTAGTCTGGTGTGATGTTTTCCGACGAGTCCCGGTTTAGTTTGCAGTCTGATTCTCACCGGACTTTCATATGGAGAACGCCAGGTACCCGTTACCACCAAGAGAACACCATTGAACGACACTGTTACGGTGGTGCAGGATGGCTCGTTTAGGGAGCAATTATTCTTTGTCCCAGAACTGACCTGCATGTTGAGAGTGTAACGATGACAGGCCAAATCTATCGGGATGTCATTCTGGAACAACATGTACGTTTGTTTCGGGGCGCCATGGGTACTGAATTTCTGTTTATGGATGATAACGCCCGTCCTCACCGTGCAAACATTGTAGAGGAATGCCTTCAATTGTAGGATATCACTCGTATGGATTGGCCAGCATACTCACCGGACTTGAATCCAATAGAGCATGTGTGGGATATGCTTGGCCAACGAATTGCAGCCCGTCTACCCCCTCCCACCTGTCAACCGGAACTTCGGAGGGCATTGCTTGATGAGTGGTGTAATATTCCCCAAGATCAGATTGATAATTTGATACTCAGCATGCCTAGGCGTTGTAAGGCCTGTATTGCATCGTCCGGAAGACATACTCCATATTAACCATCATACTAACCATGTTATACTGTTTTTTGTAAATAGGTTCTTTTTTGAAATTTGCTCCAGGGAGTAAAAATCGCAATTTTTATTAATTATGTCAAACATATAGCATCTTTTTTGCTCTTTACCTTTTGTTTAATAAATAGACTTTACAAATAAGTCAAATTTGTTTTGCTTCTGTCTCATTCTTTGCCTGAACTTCATTATCCTTAATTTATGGACATGAGTATATATATCTATATATATATATATATATATGAGTGAAAATTAAGTTTAAACAGTTTATCATGAGAATTTTACAATTAAATAGCATTAAATATAGTTATGTTAAGAAATTAAACTACATGATGGAATATTTTTAATATAAAAAATAAACTGGAAAAGTTACTTTCGTGATTCGTAGATCGTATATGTGTGTTCATTGCATCATCGTTGATGAGTCAGCTGTTTAGTTGTCAACTCCTCATCTATTCATCAGTTGGCAGCCATGTTTGTTTATTAGAAATGCTTTCAACTGCTTTCAAATCACATGCGCAGTAGTGCAATATTACAGATATGCATGTGCAATAGTACAATGTTTCCTATGAGCATGCGCGCTAGGAAGAAACAAATAGCGGATGTTCAAAAAACGGTATGATAATTCTTTAGCGGTATCATAGTGAGAGGTGGAAGAAATTAATTTGTTCTGCGAGTGATTCGTATGAAATCTATATATTTTATAAAGTGGTTATTTTAGAGGAAATGTTTTTTTTTTCAAAACTCTGTGGTGTGTTTTTGGACTTGTGCTATTTGTCATCTCAAATACGATAATAAACGAACGAGTTCCGTTTCGAATGTCAAATGCAATTTGGAAATAATATCTCTTGAAGAAATGAAATTGAGGTCTATTTCCGAGGAAAAATCCATGATATTACAATGACAATTATTTTCTTCCATATAAAAATTCTAAGTACGCCCACTTAGAGAATTGGGCCCTCCCTCCTCACTTTAAGACATTAACAACAACTCTGAACAAATTGTGTGAAAAAACTATTAAATAATTACCCGGTAGTTTACCCGGAAAGAAATCTAACTAAAAAACAAAAAATCAAAGATTTTAACTTACTAACCCAAAACAAAACAAACGATTAAAAAGGATAGTTGTCATCAAGCACACTCTAAAGCAGCTCAAGTCTGAAGTCCGCCAATTGAGTCCTAGTGTGAGTCAATTCATGAGTCACCGAATATCTCGGTTATTTTATGTCATTGATTATTTGAGTTTATGATTAACGATTTTAGTATTCCAATAAAAAAATTTAATTATGTATTCGTGTATTCATTTTGTTAAATTATGTATTCATGTAGTCATCAAAAGAATTATGTATTTTTATAAACAATTTAATTTCGTGTTGCATAGAAATTAAAATATTCGAATAGATTTGTATTACGGTTAGAAATATTGAAAACATACACACATCTATTCCATGATCCCCTGATATCACACTTCTTATACTATAATATTGTATACTATTGAATATATTGAATTTATATAGCAATATATATAGTACAACATATACAAATAATTATGCATATTTAAAAGTTCCATCCCCCTTTTAAAATAATTAAATTAAAAACTTTAAATAAAGAACATATTTGCCCATCTTTGGCTTTATTTAGTTATTTACCTTATTCAATATTATTTCTAGTCAGCCTGTAATAATATAATGCTTGATATCATGTGAAGTATATTCCAAAATTCTTTTATAAACACTAATGTTGTTTTGTTCCTTTAACGATAAGAAAATAATTCATTTGCGTTCATTTTACATAGTAAATATTAGCAAGAAAGGGGTCAGCAGTTATGGAAAAGGAAGTTATTGTGTATTGGGAATATTTGTAGGAAACATTGCTGAGCATTTTCATGCCACATAGTTAAACACCTTGAGCAACAACGCAGTTGTAGTGATGATGTCAAATGTTCATCGAAACTATCAGAATCATGTCCCGTTTCTGAAAGCAATGGTTGCAAAGTATACCACTAGCAGATTACTCAACAAATTCCAAGCTAAATTTTATCGCTCGCTCTATTTGTTTTAATAGAGTGTCGTGAAAACGTCTTTTTCACGAGTTTTTTTTTTTTTTTTTTTTTTTTTGAAAAATATAATTTCATTTATGTTTTTATATTTTATTTCAATTTTGTTTTTGAAATATTATAAATTTTACTTCAATTAGATTTTCTTTTTCAAATGTTATAACTGTAAAACAGATAATAAATTTGTTTTTCTTCTAACGTATTTTCATTATTTTGCTCACTTTTCTATAGATGAAATTCATTTGGAACATCAAAATAAATTCATTTACACATAATACGTAAATTCAAACTTGTTTCTTAAATTTTTTCCCACCTAATTAAAAAAGAAAACAACAAATCCATAAAAACAAATGAAAAGTAGTTCATTGTTCCTCAGGCGGTTTTCGTCACCTATTCATAGCATTTCGATCCATTTTCAGTAATAACTCTTCAGTGATATTCTTAACCATAAAAGAAAATCCAGTTAGGAAGAATTTCGAAATAATCTCATATGATCTTTGATGTCTTGTTTCCAATATTTGCATGCGAATTACATTTCCAACAAATTCGATGTTTATTATGCTAATCCATATTGCCTCCATTTTGTAGTTTCATTACTGCCTGCTGATTTTCAAGTAAGAGGTAAAGAATAAATTTACAAGTTGTATCCTCAAACCCGGTTTTATGCGGGTCTTTTTTGGTGCAGTATTTAAAACAAAATTCCATCTAATGCATATTGTAAATCAAAATTAATCTTAAATAAGCAAATAAGACATTTAAAAATGTTTCGATGCAATTTGTAAATCTAGATTTAATAAACAGACAGATTTTTTAACAAAAATCGAATAGAAGAGGTTAAAAAGTAAAATTATAATCTTTACAAAGTTGGAAACGTGAACATTTTGTATTTGACGTCGAAAACTACTTTTTTTATATAAGGAGTGAAACGCAACATACAGCATTCCTTCTGTAGATTTGGTTTGTCGCTCAACGGTCACCTTGTGCGCCCGAGGGCTAAACAGACTGGGACCTACAGTTTATAAGTGGATTCCGAACCACTCACAAGAATCCATGCCACCGTCAAGATTCGCACCTGAAGCCTGGGATGCCAAAGGCCAGAGTGCTAGTCACCTGGCCGCCTTTCGGTAGGAGGAGAAAAAGCACTTGACACGCGTTGAATGCTTTGTAACAGTGACTACGATGTAATTCTCGGGATTCCCCTGGGGGGTTTTCCACGTTCCATTTATTTCTATTGTGTTAAATTTTATCTATTTCTTACAGAAAATTGTATCTGGATATTTTAAAATAATAAGAGATGCAGTTGGTAACAAATACAAATATATTAAAACAGACTTTTTAACGTGTACTTCCTATATATCAAAATAAGATACTTGTAATGGCTTTTGATAAAGAATATATAAAAAAATATAAATCCTGTTTTCAATTCATTATCAATTGCATTTATCCTTTTAAAATGAATTCCACGAAAATTTCATTGGAATTAATACATAAACACGTTTAAAAGCGTACAAATCAATGCTTTTTTTTTTTTTTTTTTTTTTTTTTTTTTTTTGGTTAATTATTCCAGCCATTTTTTTTCCAGATGAATCGCATTTTCTATACGATCTTGGTTGATATGAGGTTAAAACAATATCATTATGGGATATGCATTTTTTTTTTATTCTACGATTTTGGTATTACTCTTACCGTATCCACGTAATAATAATACTGTGAATTTAACAAGATTTTACATATCATCAATATACTGGATCAATTTGGTGGGTAGTAATCTGGGCTTCCGAATATAGAGAGCAGGATCGAAAACACAGTTGAGAGGAGGCCTTCTCTTTTCCTTCCCTTAAAAAATTGTATTTTCAAACAAATACAAAATTGTGGGTGCAAAGTAACATGCCGCCATGATGAACCACTGTTAACATTGAATCTGCAATCTGTAATCTGTAACATTGATTGCAGAAGTTGTTTTCATTTCATTATTACTTGTATTAGTTCCTATAAATACCTCAAAAGAAATTTCATTCGAATGAATACACAAGCGTGCTTAAACGGGTTCAGACAAGTTGTTCCACTTTTATTAAAAATTCCAGCAGTTTCTCCAAACTTCAGATTACAATTTTTTTGTAGGATCTTGGATAGCATAGTAATAAAATGGCATATTATGCCAACTTAACATACGATATATATATTTTTTTTTCAATTCTACAACTTTGTAATTAGAAAAACACAAAATATTCAGTAATTAGAAACAATGAAATCATTAGGTTCATCAAGAATATGAATTTAATCACCAAGGACTGAAGACAACCTCTATTAAATTCTCTTTATGAAAAATAAAGTGGGAAAAATTTACTTTTAACAAAAATTTTTTAAAATTTAGTTTGTTTGAAAATCTGTGTGTTTTAGCTATTGGAGCAAATCATATTTTTCCGATGCTAAATCATTTCATATAAGATGACAATATTACAATATTTGAGGCTAGTTGTTACTGAACAGATAGTTTGAAATTGATATAAAATTAACCCTACACATATTGATGTCAAAATATGTACTTGAGAGCTAATACACTGCCATTAAAACCATTTATATTAAGCCAAATTCGTACATTTTTGCAGAACAACTAAGCAGAATCCATAACTCTCATAACCTTTATGATTACTCTAAAATCAATAAACACTTTTATCTTTACTTCAGTTTCCTTACCATTCATGACTGTGTCCTTCCACATATCCATGAGTTCATTGTATTTATTCCTCTGTCAATGAAAAAATGCTGTGATGTTATTAAAGAGTAGCAAGCTCACTTAAGAACCTACTGATGGTACCTTCGTGAATTAAGATAAGGATGCTTAGGGTCTTAAATTAAGAAAATTGTTGCATAAAATAAAATTCAAAACATTTAATTGTCTTCCTTATTACATTTACATTTACTTATAACTTTTTTTTAGCACCATAATTCGAAATATTAAGAAAAAACTACTTCATACATTATTTTATTCGGAAGGAAATTTTAAAAATATTAATGTTTGTTTTGATACTAGTTATTTATATTTATACATGTATATATATATATATGAATGTTTTATAAAAAATGATTTAAAAATTTATAAAAAAATTATTAATTAATATGCAGAGGCGTTCTGTAAAATTCGTTTGTGTGTAGCAAATAATTCATGGTACATTTCATTTTTTTTAAATCTTTAATTTTATAATATTTTAGAAATTAAACCAAAGATATCTTTTCAAATTTTTTATTGACATTTTATGGGATTTCTTTTTATCCTTATACCTTAAGCTGGAAAAAAAATTGAGGTTCAGTCTAATTTTTTTTTATATTTATTCACAAATCATTCATGGATAATTTATCAATTAATGAATCGCAATTATTTTCCCAGTTTTACTCATCAAGAAATTTCAAAAGTAATTTTATGTTATTAGGATAAAATTTTTGCAGTAATATGGCATGTAATACGATGCATGATAGCTATTTTCATTGCATGTCAATAACCTTTTAAGAAAGATATTTTAAAACCAATACCCAAAACAATTTTTAGAATCAAAATCTAAACAGTTTAAAAAATCAAAAGTTTAGGAATAGCTTAAAAACTTAGGAAAGAAAATCAAAAACTTAACGAATGCAATAAATCATTCGTATGAATCAAGTCATTGAAAATTCGCCGTTGAGAATTGAGAATGGATTTGAATGTAATCAGTATTTTTTTTATCTAATATGCATGAAATTTTTTCCCTGGAAAGAGATCCGGATTTTTTTAATTTCGATTTTTCTGGTAAATAAAATGTTATTAATCTATTGCATTAGACAGAAAATGTAATTGAGGGTAATAAAGTTAAATAATGCAAATAGAACGTTACATAGAATTGATCTGAATTTTTTTAATCAAAAGACTCCTTAAATATTTATCTACATAAAGTTTTCCCTTTTTTTACGCTAATGTTTCTAAATTTTTCTTTTAAAGTATTCTCTACAGTTCACTTAAATATACAGCAAATTAATTCACCATCATCATTGTGGCGCAACAGATCCATGGTGGGCTAAGGCCGTTTGCCTACTGCCAGATTTCGAGACTGGAGATGTGTTTCTTTTTTACAGGGTAGGCGTGTCAGCCCAACGGTCATATTAGACCGGCACCTACGGTTTAAAGCGGATTCCGAACCCCTACAAGCATCCATGTCACCACCGGAACTCGAACCGGACATCTGCACCGACCACTAGAGCGCTAGTCGCTCGGCCATCAGGCCCTCAGCAAATGAATTAAATTATTAAAAACGTTCTTTGTTGTCATATACATTGTCCATAGAATTATTTCCATTATTCATGTATTATAAGCTTTAAATTATTTTTGCTACAGCTTTAGTAGTTGTAGTCTGCGCTAACTAATAGCCTTTTTAATTTCTTCTGCGTAGTGTTTCACACAGTAAATTGATTAAAAGGGGACTGAATGTCTTACGGTGGAGGATTTGTCACAGAGTCAACTCAATAATCCGACAGAAGTTTTCCCGATTTTTTTTGTCCATTATGACAATCAATTGCGTTTGCATTTACTGTTGATAATCCATCTGCTATATTTTACTCGTCTCTTCTCCTTTTTTAGTTGTAATGGAGAAAGTCTCCGAATAATATTCATGAAATGGGTAAAACTGATACAATTATTTTGTATGAAATCTAATTTTAAATGAAAAAAAAAAACACTGAAATGCATTTTACATCATGAACAAAAATAATATATTTATTAAGGAAATATGCTATTTTTATTAATATGACAATATTAGCGAAATATTGCTATTATACTAATTTTGTTGAACATTTTATTCAGCAACTTATCCATAATAATGGTCATTTTAAATTGAAATTGCAAACGAACGAATAGAAAATTTCAGAATTTGTTTGTCATTTTTTGAAGCTAAAATTATTCGGTTACTTATTAATTTAATTCACACAAACCACACACACACACAAACCACACGCACACAAACCACACACACACACAAACAAACACATACACACAAACCAAACACATACACACGTACACATTATATATATATAAACTTTATTTAGTAAAGCCTGTAATGGAGAGTTTCCTATCAGGACATATTTTTAGTAACTCGTAAGGGAAATTTGTATAAATTGAAGGCACTCGAATCTGAATAAATTAACAACTGCAATTAATCAGTAATCTTCGTCATTCAGAAAAAAAATGATACCAGAAAAAATCCTATACAAACACTGTGTCTTTTTATACAAAAATCAAAATTGACACCAAATATTTTAATCAAATATTTTTTATTTGGCATAAATTTAATAAAAACAGTGAATGCAAATAACAGTTAAAAAAATTCTTTAATAAGAATTTTTTTTTCTTCAATAAAATTTTTCTTCACTTTTTTTTTTACAGTTCAGGGGAAAAAATGCATTTTAAGCTCAAAAATAAGATGTATTTTTAAAATAGTGTTCCACAGCTATGTAGTTATGTACAACATCTCGTTGCAATTCTTCTATCACGCAGAAAAATCTACTTGTTCATCTTCACTGTAATGCCTTGATATGATGAATGCTATGGTGAGATTTACAGCGTGTTCCAAGAATATCCTAAAACCCACCCTAGAAAGCATACAGCCTCTCACAAGTACTTTATCTAGGTGATAAAAAGCCAGAGGGTTTATGTTGAGTATTTCTAGTAATCTTTGATCGTCCAAAACAGCGGCATTATAAAACTGCATTTCCTTCAAATTCCGCCCACTTTGAAAGACATACAGAAGTGAGTTTGCATCGATTTTGCCCATTTCCAGTCTTTTTAGCTTTCTAAAATTGTAGGAAGATTCAATGGAATCAAAGATGGTTGCATTGCCAATATTTCGCGTTTAGCTATTAATTCAATGGTTATCATCAAATAAAAGTCGTGTTCCAGTATGTAACAAAACAACGCTGTTACATTTTTCGTTTATGTATATAAAACAACACATGGACACAAAACACGAAGGACAACAAATAATGAGTGAATTGCAAACACGACTATTTTGCACTCCAAAAGCTACTAACAGTATTCGCTACACCAAATTGCGTAACAAATCCATCCTAATAGTATTCACAATGCAAAAACCCTGCAGTGCCTTACATTCCCACCACTCAAATAAAAAGCAGGAAAATTGTTCGAGATAATAGGCTGCAACAGCAAATTAAAAATCATTTAATAAATAATACAAAAATGAAACGATTGAACGACAAAAACAACAAACGGTATTGGCAGAACAAAAAAACACAAAATTAAAGAAAAAAATTTGAACGAAATATATAATGACAGTGAGTAAAAATATTTATCTATATATGTAGATAGATATTTTCATATATATATGAAATATATTGTGTATGGAAATATATTGTCCAGGAAATCCGCAAAAATGAAATAACCTTTAGTAAACCCAAAGAAACGAATTATAACATACTGAGGATAGCTTTACCAAACAATAAGCACCCTCATGCTATTATAAACAATATTATTTTTGCACACAAGATGACTGATTCCCGAGTCAAAACCATATCTAACAACGTATTCTGATAAGATTAAGCAGACAAAATAGCCTTCCTTAGTAGTAGCAAAATAGCCTTCCTTAGTAGTAGCAAAATAGCCTTCCTTAGTAGTAGCAAAATAGCCTTCCTTAGTAGTAGCAAAATAGCCTATTACTACTACTAAGTTGGATAGTTTAGAAGAGTAACTGATGGCGATCATCTGCTCGACTTAAAATAAAAAAGTCTGGATATAAAAAACACGAATAAAAATATTAGCGGAGATTCTTGGCATGAACAAAAATTACTTATAATAATGAATTTTTCCAATGCAGTTGGCAAACAGATATGGACGTCTTTGGATGCCTACTATAAGGGTTGCACTGATGTTACTCACTTTGCATTACCCAGGGGGCGCATTTAACTTGATGGTAAGCCAAGCGGAGTAGCAATGCCCTCGCAACGCTCTACGTAGGACCAGGACCTACGGCTTAAATTGGATTCCGAACCACCACGAGATGTGTCAGAAGCACCTGCCTGCTGCTGTCCCGGATCGGAGAGCCCCACTCCCCTAACGCACGTGATCCTCCCCAGCGGAGTCCACTCAAGTCATTCGAGGGGGAATCCCGAAGGTGCTCATCCACAAGAATACTAGCAGATAAGATAAATTAGCGGGCATGCAAATCAATTAAGAAATGTATAATAATAAGTAAAAAATGGATCTTCGAGGACGCGGATTTATTTAAAAACAAAAGGAGACACGAAATGAGAGGGGAGATTTCCTTGTGAGGTGCAGCCCGGTTACAGTTACCGTTCACGTGCTACAGTTTGGCCGTTCCTCGCCAAGTTGGGCATATGTCTATCCCACCCCTCCTAATCTGCCCTTAGGGGTTTGGAAACCTAACAATGCAGAGTTCCAGGGATTAGAGATAAAGGTCTGAGACGTAATTCTAGTACGAAGGAATTTGAGAGGCCTTGGAAGGCAGAGTTTAGGGATTAGAGATAAGGGTCTGAGATGTAATTCTAGTACAAAGGAATTTGAGAGGCCTTGGGGAGGCAGTGTTCAGGGATTAGAGATAAAGGTCTGAGATGTAATTCTAGTAGGAAGGAATTTGAGAGGCCTTGGGGAGGCAGAGTTCAGGGATTAGAGGTAAAGGTCTGAGATGTAATTCTAGTAGGAAGAAATTTGAGAGGCCTTGGGGAGGCAGAGTTCCAGGGATTAGAGATAAAGGTCTGAGACGTAATTCTAGTACGAAGGAATTTGAAAGGCCTTGGGGAGGCAGAGTTCCAGGGATTAGAGATAAAGGTCTGAGATGTGATTCTAGTACGAAGGAATTTTAGAGGCCTTGGGGACGCAACGAAATTGAAGTTGACAAGAGAAATTATTTACAAAACATGGAAATGTAGCAAAAGTGACGGCTGATATATTAAAAATATTGAAATAAAAAATATGCAGATATTAAAATAATTATTTACAAAATATAGAAATTATAGTTACAATAAAATAGGTTTTGGATTACATTAAATGAACGTTAAACATTACATTATTTCGATTAACATTAAAAGTATATAAATATTCAAATAAATAAATAAGATTTAAGTACTAGGTGATAATTAAAGTACTAAGTAATCAATAATTAAAGTACTAAGTGATTCATTATTATTATTATTAAATTAAGATAATTTTTAATAAGTATGGTTGACAAAATTTTAATGTTAAATAAATAACTTAAATACTTACATTTATCATTAATTAACTTTTAAAGATAAAACTTACAATTAATTAATTTTAATATTGAATTAAAGTACTAAGTGATTTATTATTATTAGTATTAATTAATTTTTAAAGATAAAATAATAACACTGCATAAAAATATGGTAAAATATTTAGTATAAAAGGATCAGCTCTGCACAAATCATAACATCCTCATTCCTGAGCAATTTGGGTTCAGAATCCAACTTAGCACTTCTCACCAGCTCTTACGTGTTAACGAGCTGATCCTTGATGGGTTTATCAATCGTAAATCTACGGGAATATTATTTCTGCACGTAGCCAAAGCCTTTGATAAAATTTGGCATAATGGCTTATTACTCAAGCTCATTCGACCTATTTCTCACTGCGGCATTCCCGTTTTAGTTCTTGAAGCGAGCGGACGTGTTCTCACCCCGCTCCTGATCCTAAGCGGAATTTTTTTACCAGCGTTTTGCTGAGCTCTGCTGAGTTACTCAAATTGATTAACTTTTTAATCATCAATTTTAATTAATTTTTTAATTATATAACCAGATCGACGGGATAAAACACGAGTTTGGGATCTCGCTATTCTAAATTCCATCGATCTGCGAAATAGTGGAACGAAGTAAAAGGGCTCTTTACGCGCGAGAGTTACTCGCAACCACCTCAACCCCTGTCCTACCAATAATGGACTAGTCCATAATCAACCTCGCAAGAGATTCAACCCAAAACCGCAAGGAAAAGAGACCAGCGGACGCCGACGGCTTCATCATTCGACGGCTTACCATCGAAGAACTTAACAACAAAGCAGAACTCTGCACCTGCACGCAGCAGCCCTACAGTTGCCCTACGCAAATCCTTCAATGCAGCAGGAAATCTCAACAGCATCCCTGGAACTCAACGAGATGGCCGTCTACGACGCCAAGCCGCCTCCTATATTCTTCCAGCCCAAGAGCGACTGGAGGAGGAAGACTATGGTGCTGAATGCAATTTTTGATGTATATAAGTGTTCTGCCACTTACTCGGGTAGGATTTTGGTTGGGTCTATCAGTACGATAGAACCTGTAATTAGCGATTAAAACCAGGAGACACTTTTGTTTCCTGAACCAAAAACACATCAAGATTCTGCTCTGCTAGGAACTCCCTAACCTCGTGAATTTTCGAACGTAACGAATTAGCGTTCCAGAAACCAATTCCGAAGGACTTTGGAGATGGAGATCAGGGGAGAGAATGATACCTTGCCCAGGTTTAGGATAAATTGATGACATGAAGAAAGTGGGTAAAGAAAATAGTAATGGAACAGGATTTAAAAAATCCTCTAATCTAGGTTTAAAAAGAGTAAATGAGTTATAAAAGAAAACTTAAAAGATCTAAGAGAATTTATATAAAAAATTCTTTTTACAATTTAAAAGAATAAAAAAGATAATAAGAAAAACTGAGATTACAAAGTTTTTTATTTGTTTTTGTATTTTTTTTTTTTTTTTTTTTATTTTTTATTTTATATAGATTTTATATTTTTATAAAATTTTATATATTTTTTTTTTATTATTTTTATTTATTTATTTATTTTTTTTTTTTTTTTTTTTTTTAAATTCATAAATATATTTAATATAAATATCTAAATAAATTTTTATTTTTGATTTTTTTTTTTTGTTTTTCATAAATAAGACAAAATAAAAATAAACTAAAAAAGAAAAGAGAAGATAAAAGAAAATAAGGGAACTAAAGTAAAAACAAAAACTGAAAGGGTGCGATGACCCTGAATGCTCAGACAGCGAGGAGAGACACGTAAACAAGCGCGGGGCTATTGCCAGACAGGGGAAAAAGAGGGGAATGAAACGAATTTCGGAGTGCTGGAAGAGAAAAAGTAGTTGTGGTAAGACGTTTGGTCAGGTGGGGGGATCGGTGATATTGATACTACTGCGGGGTCGTTTTGCGTTCTTGGGGTTTGAGAGATCGTAATCAGGGAGTCTTTTAAGAAGAGGGTTTGGGTTATTTGGGAGTTGATTATAGAAGTTTTCAGATAATTTTTTGATGAAGGTTTTAAGAGTGGGGATATTAAGGGTATTATGGATGTCAGCGTTTCGGAAGAACCAGGGAGCGTTTATTGCCATACGAAGAATTTTATTTTCAAGACGTTGAAAGATATTAAAATTGGAATTTGCTAGGGAACCCCAGACAGGACTCGCATAGGTGATAATGGGACGCATGTAGGCCAAGTAGATCAGTGTTTTGGTGTGGACAGAGGTTTTAGAATTACGAGCTAAGAGAGGGTAGAGTGCGCGAAGGGCTTTATTGAATTTTTCTTTGATAGAATTAGCGTGAGATTTATAAGTGAGGTGTTTGTCTAAGATGACTCCTAAATATTTAGCTTCATTATTCCAAGTGATTTTCTGATTAAAGAGGGTGATATCGGGAGGTTTGGGTTGACGGTAAGTGTAGAGGACTGCTTCGGTCTTATCAACATTAATTTTAATTTTCCATTGCGTTAACCAGGTTTCGAGTTTGAGGATGTATTTTTGAAGTCTAGAGCGAATGAAGTTTATGTTATTGTTTTGAACGATAATGGCTGTGTCGTCTGCGAATAGGCTAAGAGTGATGTTATTATCTTGCGGGATATCATTCATAAAGAGGTTAAAGAGGTGAGGAGCGATTACGGAGCCTTGAGGAATGCCTGCATGCATGGGTTTGATGGTAGAGTTGGTGTTATTAATAGAGACGGAGAATTTGCGGTTGGTGAGATAAGAGATAAGGATGTGAATTAGGTTAGCCGGGAATTTATATTTAATGAGTTTGTAAATTAATCCTTTGATCCAAACTTTATCAAATGCCTTGGCTATGTCGAGAAAGAGTATTGCGGTGATAGATTTTTTTTGAAAGCCGTCATGAATTATTTCGGTGACCCTGAGTAGTTGATGAGTAGTAGAGAGTTGATTAGTGAATCCAAATTGGTGCGGAATGATGATATTGTTATCTTGGATATGAGAAAGATATTCTTGCAGGATGATTGATTCGGTGAGTTTGGCGAGAGTGGGTAAGAGAGAGATAGGTCTATAGTTGGCTGGATTAGTAGAATCTTTCTTGGGTTTATGGATCGGAATAATATTGGCTGTTTTCCAAGGCGTAGGGAAATAGGAGTGGGTTAGAGCAGAGTTAATGATTTTGGTGATGTGAAAGATAATTTTGAGAGGAAGATTTTTTAACATTTTATTGGTGATATTATCATTACCGGGGGCTTTCTTAATTTTGGTTTTTGTGATGTAGTTAATAATGACGGAGGGAGTGGTAGAGAAGGGTTTAGTCGGAGTTGGGTTAGTATTAAAATCGTTGATGGTGGAATCGACAATATTATCAGTTTGCGGATCTGTTATGGGATTTTCGGAGAATTGAGTTTCATAAGAATTGGCTAGGGTGTCGGCTTTTTGTTCGTCAGTGAGAGCTTTGTTATTAGGGAGATTGGTGTTAGTTAAGGCAGGGATTTTTGCTCGTTTTTTCTTGAAGCGAGATGTTGTGGTCCAAAGCGAATTATCATCAGTGGTTAAAGAGGCGAGTTTGTTTTCCCAAGTATTATCGTTGTAAATTTTAAATTGTCTGCGGAGTTGGGCTTGAATTCGGTTGTAGAGTCTTTTGGAAGGTGGATCACGGAATAATTGCCAAGCTTTACGAGCTTGATTACGGTGTGTAATAAGTTGCTTAAGATGAGGCGGAAGAAAATGAGAATTATTATGAGCGGTATGTTTGGAGGAGTTGTTGTAGGCAGTTGTAATAAGGGTGGTGAGTTTATTAATTTCGGAATCAATGAGGTTAGTGTCGGTAATCGGAGCGGCTGAGTAGGTAAAGTGATCATTAAGATAGTTGTTATAGTGTTTCCAATTGGTGTTTGCAATTTTGGTGCGCGGTGTCTTTTGAATATTAAGAGTGAAATTAATGATGATCGGGTTGTGATCGGAAGCGAGTTCGGAGATTGAGCGGATGGTGTGCTGAAAGTGAAAATTATTGACAAGAGTAAGGTCGATAGTGGACGCGGAGTTAATTCCGAAGCGAGTTGGGGTTGGTGGTGCGATGATATTGGTGCAGGTATTTAAGGAATAATTCCAGAGGTGATTGCCAATTTGATTATTCTTTTTGCATCCCCAGCGAGTGTGGTGGGCGTTAAAATCTCCGCAGAGAATAGAAGTGTTATTAATACTGAGTAAGGTGTTGAGGTCGTTGTTAAGATCGGATTGTTGAGTGTTGTTAGGAACGTAGATGGATGCAATAGTAGTATTCGGAAGGTTCGGAAAATTTAAGGCAATAATAGTGGCATTTAAGGAATTTAACGCGGGGGTAGGAATTTCAAAATGCGGGATGGAATTGTTAATAAATATGGCGGTGCCTCGGGAGACTGGGTCTTGCGGACCATCGTTTCTATAGAAATTATAGTTAGTCAGAAAAGGGTTGTTAGTGGGTTTAAGAAAGGTTTCTTGGAGGAGAATGATATCAGGGTTGTGTGTGGATACGAAATTTCGAAAATCGGATAATTGTCTGGTTAGTCCACATGCGTTCCAGTAGCAGATAGAGAGTCCGGAAGGGGGATTATTCATGGTTGGTTTGATTAGATTTTGATTTGGCAAGGCCATTAAGGAGGATGAAGAATTTGTCTTCTGGGGCTGTTGCTTCAGAGAGCTTTGCAAAAACATTATCAACTGAGGTGGCGGTGGTGAATAGATTTATAATTTCTTTGAGGATGAAGAGAGTTTTGGCTAATTCATCATGGGTGGCGAATGGGGATTGCTGTAACAAATTAGGATTTAGAGAAGGGTTACCATTGGGTTGAGGCGGAGAGATATTGGTGGTAAGAGCGTTGGCGTAGGAGACATTTGGGGTGACTTGAGAGAAAATTGCGTTTGGTTGAGGTCGTCTTGTGTTATTAGGATTTAGTGGATTTTGTGGGGGGGTGCGCGCTTTAGGATATTTAGGACATTGCCTCCACGCGGCAGTATGGCCAGTTAATTTGCAGTTTATGCACGTTGGGTTTTCAATTTTCTCCTTAATGGAGCAGTCTTTGTGGGAATGTGGTCCCCCACATTTAAGGCATCTGGGTTTGGAATGGCAATTAGTAGAGGAATGATGAAAGAAGTTACATGAGTAACACTGGGTAATTCCGGGTCTGCGGTTGAATTTTTCAATTTTAATGGAGGCGTAGAAAATTTTGTTGAGGTTGAAAATGTTTTCGTTAAATTTGTTGCGGGGCAGAACAATTTGCCATACTGCAATAGGTTGCTTGGTCTTAAGATTATTGAATTGAACTACTTTGTCAACAGTGAAGTTAAGGGATTTGAGTTCTTCTTCTATTTCCGCGGAGGAGAATTGCTGAGGTAGGCCTTTAAGGATGGCTTTGATCGGTCTTTGAAGTTTGGGGGTGATAAGGAAGTAGTCAAAGTTGTTTTTGGTTAAAGATTTGGTGATCTCTCTATGGGAGTCTTCATCAGCAGGGTAGATTTTTATCATTTCGCCTGAAACGATGGTTTTTACTTCTTTAGTTAAGTTTTCATGGATTTTTTTTAATTGGGTTTTGATATTATCGGTTTGCCTTACCATGATCGGGGGTATTCTAGGAGCAACGGGTGCGATATTAGAGTCATTTAGAACTTCTTCCTGATTGAGTTGGGAGAAACGATTGGAATTAGCAGGAAGGTCAGGAGTTAAGTGTCTCTCCTCTTGAGCAAGATAATGATTAGTAGCAGTATGCCTTTCTCCTTTCATCCGAAAGTTTCTGAAAAGTGCTGTCGCTGCCGGCACTCTCGTTCAAACCAAAGGCAAAGGAGCCAACGGATCTTTCAAACTCAGCGCGTCAGGTCAAAAAGCAAAAGAACCCAAAAAAGTCGTGAAGAAAGTTAAGAAGGAGGGAGCGACTCCTGCCAAGAAAGCGAAAACCCCAGTTAAAAAAGCAACCAAACCCAAGTCAAAACCAGAGAAAAAGAAGCCAGCTGCTGCCAAAAAAGCCGCGGTCAAAAAAATCGTGAAAGCTAAATCCCCAAAAAAGGTAAAAGCTACCAAACCCAAAGCCCCTAAACCGAAAAAACTGAAGACCCCTAAAAAAGCTGCTCCCAAAAAAGCAGCCAAAAAGTAAGTGGTGACTATCTCAGCGGACTTGGTCCACAACGGCTCTTTTCAGAGCCAGTAAACTTATGGGGGGGTGTTAGCCTATAGCTATTAGTATTGTGTGGATAAATCCGACACCAAGCTATAAAGTTGTTACTGTACATTCAGCTTTTCTCTAGTGAGAACAAATATGAATGTTAGTTCAAAATATTTGAATGTATGGACTTTTACTTCATTGATGCATAGTTTGTGTTAGAAAGTGCAAAAAAAGAAAGTGAAATTTTTTTGCACTAGCAATGTAAAATATACCTTTAAATTAAATTCTTAAATAATTATATATATATATTTCTTTCATTGTTATTATATAATATATTTGTATGTAAGTATTATATATATATATATATATATATATTTTATATTTTTTTATATATATATATATTTTTTTTTTTTAGCCAACCATTACAATTGAAAATGAATAAGAAGACGAAAAGAATGTGCACTTTCTGCTCTCATCATAATAAAAGGACTTTCTGACTTACAGATTTATTATCGATGGGCTTCCTTCTCCTTTCAACAGCCCAGCACTACAAATCCTCCGAGGTATTCATCTATTATAAATGCATTGGTTTCAATCAAAATACTTTTTATTTATGCTGGGTTTCATCTGTGGAAAGGCATGCTGGCCAAATTGAAGGCAAATTCAGCCCTTGCTTCACAACTACAAACAGCTTGTTTGTACAACAGTAATGATTCAAGTCCGAATCTGCTGACGCCGTCCCTTGCAGTCACTACTTTCGGAAAAGAGTAGACTCGATGGCGAATACTATACGTCCCGCATCTGCAGTTGTGATTTCCAAGTGCCTTGCAGTCACTGCTATGAGATGATGTGAGAATACCTAATTTCAGATTTTTTTTTTTTTTTTTTTTTTTTAAATTGTAATTAAATGATTAAATGAGTGGAATGCAATTAAGCGATTACCGAAGCGTGCGTTAGTTCCAGAATCAGCGTGAACCTCTTGGGTCGTCCGGGACAGCACAGGAGCGAGTACGTCAACAGTAGATCAGCTGACCGACATCCGAAGACGAGTGTTGTGTTTCGTTGCTGCCCCCCCCCCCCCAGTGAACTTCAATGGATATCGCTTTTTCCAAGGTAAGAAATTTGTATTCTTATTATTTCCAAGTGTATTTCTCAGTAATAGGAATAGAAGCTTCGAATTCTTTCGGAATTTTACTGCATATTCATTTAATATTAGACGAGAAATTGTTTTTCAGAAATGTAAACAAAAGTTCATATGCAACCCACAATACTGACCTTGTTTGTTAAAATTTTTGACAACATCTTGTCAAATACCACGTGTGTTTGTTGGCATTTTTGACAGTGTCTTGTCAAATACCACGTGTGTTTGTTTACATTTGTTGTTCGTCTGTAAACATTCTGACAGGCTTCTTGTAATTAAAAAGTAAAAAAGACTTTTATGTACTAATTTCAAAGTTGAATTAGTTCTAGGTTGTCATCTTTGTTTTTAAAAATATGTTCATGTGAGAATGCGTTAGTTCTGCACCGTTCATATGCATGGCCCGATTTGTTTACAAATTTGACAGGAGTGCTTTTGTCAACTACCACGTGCTTACTGGACACATGCTTTTGTTTACAAACAAGAAACCAATTGTAAGCGTCATCCTAATTTCGCTTCTTATAATTAAAAAAAAAAAAATTTTATGTACTGATTTCAAAGTTGATTCAAAAGTAGGTTCTCATAGTTGTTTTAAAAAAATATGTTCATGTGAGAATACGTTAATTCTGCGCCCTTCATATGCAAACTACAGTACTGGTCCGATTTGTTTACAAATTTGACCGACGTATGTCAAATAGCACGTGCATTTGTTTACAAAACAAGCAACAAATTGTGAGAATAAGTGTAATGCGCTTCTTGTTAATAATAATAATAATAAAGTGAGCTTTATGTTACTGCTTTCATAGTTGATTGAACTGTAGGTTCTCATCATTATTTTTAAATATATATATATATAACAGAAGAATTTTACTCAGTCTTTTTGTGAGAATGTTAGGGATATGATGTTCAATATTATGGATTTCAGTGTATCAATATTATTAAAAAAAAAAAAAAACATCTTATAAACAACACATGAATGTTTAACATGATTATAAAAAAAAAAAAAAAAAAAAAAAGCAAAAATTTTGAATGCCAACGGCACGCGGTGTTCCCAGGTGGTCACCCTCCCAAGTACTGACCGCGCCCGATGATGCTTGACTTCGGTGATCGAACGAGAACCGGTATATTCAGCATGGTATGGCCGTTGGCGAATGTATGTAGCATTCGCTTGTAGAAAAGGATGGAACAAGATGCAAGAAGCCAGCTATGAAAACTTACAACAAGATATGGAAGGTATGTAAACCTTTACATTTTTTTTTTTTTTTTTTTTTTTTTTTTTTTTGTATTTTTAAATCTGAGTGCATAATCCCAATGATCCAGTTCCTTGATTGTCTTCATCGATTGATAGCTTTCATTGAGCTGATATTTTTTGGATATAATTAACTCAGATTTTTGCATTCTCTAAAATTTGTTTCTATTTTTATTATTGTATGTATTATTTTACATATTCTAAATATTTTTAATGCAATCAAATTAAATTCATTCATGAGCATAATCCTACGTAAATAAATACATTATATGTATGTAGACTTCTCTACTACTCTAACAAATACACGGCTAGTCTAGGGGATGTTTTCCAAACGAAATAAAGAAACAGGGTGTTTCTTTTAACAACATTTAAATACACACTATTATAAAGCGATATTTACATTAACTATTAATTAATTACAATCATCATCTAACAATTCTTTTCATATAAACATCTCTCTTTCTATATATATATATATATATATATATATATATATATATATATATATATATATATATATATAATTTCATTATAGTAAAAAATCGATATGGATTCAAGTGTGTATGGTAGTATATAAATAATTATGACAGCACTATGTCACATACCACGTGCGTTCAGAAGTTTGTACTGGACACGTGCGTGTGTTTACAAACAAACAACAAAATGTAAACATACATTTCACACGCTGTTTATAATATAAAGAAAAAGAAAAGGAAAAAAAAAAAAAACTTTGTGTACTGATTTCAAAGTTCTCTACATTCTCATCGTTATTTTTAAGGATAATATATCGGTATTTCATCTCCTTATGGAAATAATTGTCATGTAACGCCTCAAAGGATGAGTGGATCCCATATATGCTCCCATTTTACATGTAGCCAGTATTTGTATTTTTTTTGTATCCACTTAAAAAAATATATATATGTTAAAAATAATATTAGCCTAAACGGTGCAACAATGTAAAAATTTAGCAGATAGCCATGAAATTGCAGAAAAGGAGATCTGGAGATCAGTACAATGAACAAACACGTAAGTCAATAGAAACGCCATGCGTATGCAAATATCAGGAACGAAACGTCGGAGGCGACGTGAGCGTACGCGAAACGAGTGATGTCGGCGCGCGCTGCTCAACAGTAGAATAAAAGGAAGGACGGAGACGCAATTCAACATATTCCCTGCAAGGGCCAGTGAGTCAGTTCGTGAAATGTGGCTAGAAGAAATCCGCTGGATGACTTCACACGTGGAAGAATGATCGGAAAGCTGGAGGAGGGGCGTACTGTCACCAGTGTAGCTGCAGAGTTCGGAATCAACAAAAGTGTCGTTTCGCGCGCTTGGAAAGCATTCCAAACCACAGGTACAGCTGTTAGAAAGGTTGGTGGTGGCTGCCCGAGGAAGACAAGTGCAGGGGATGACAGATATATCATCCTGCAGGCGAAAAGAGGCCCACAGCAGTCAGCAAGCGTCATTGCTCAGCAACTCTGTACAGCAACGAGGCGACAAGTGTCGCGGTTTACTGTGGCCACACGCCTTCACAAAGTGGGCCTGCCTCCCGTTGAAAGTTGGCCACCGTTTACAGTGGTTCAGAGAGCACAAAAACTGAACAACTGATCAATGGAGTCGTGTACTCTTTACGGATGAGAGTCGGTTCTGTACCAGAAGCGATTCTCGACGCATTTTGATTTGGAGAGAGGTCGGGACCCGGTTTTATCCCAGCAACCTCAAGGAAAGACACCTGGTGGTTCTGGAGTTCTTGTCTGGGGAGGCATTTTGCTGAACGGGCGAACTGAGTTCCACGTTTTCGACAGAGGGTCTGTAACCGGGGATCGCTATTGTGAGGGAGCTATGAAAGTTGTAATAATAAGTTGAATCACTCTTTTAAAGATATTGAATGCTATATAAAATTAAGAAAGATGGTTTGTTTAGCGTTTGTGAGAGAAACAAATAAAATAAAACATAAATTAAAGCAGTTTTAGAACAAACACATTATGAAAAACAGTTCCCTTTTTTTGTTTCTCTTCCCTAGATAACTAGTTGACTAAAAATACGATTTCGATTGAAAAAGTGAAGTAGGTGATGGATACGAAAAACAGTTCTTGGAAACACAAGTAAGTTCTAGTAATGTTTGTTTACATGATAAATGCCTGTATATACTATTATCTGGAGAGAGAGAGCCTAAATTACAATTGATTTAATTCTTCTATTAAACTCATGTTTGTGAAAATTGCAACACCATGAAGGACTTACGCGAGTGAGCTGAACTTTTCAGAAAATGCAAATTAGCGCATGATATGCAGATGATTAGAATTTCAAATCCGTAGCGCATGCGTATGCTAAGCAGCGCCCTCTGAACGGCGGATGGATCCGAACAAATAGACTGCTGTAGCGAGGCGTGTACGGTTATCGGTGGTTATCTGCTAGTGGTTAACGCTAGCTCAATCGTTACTTATGCCTCTTCGACGAAAGAGAGCGAGATTTGAACTGCTTACAGAGTTTGAACGGGGGAGAATCATCAGCCTTCGTGAAGTTGGATTGTCTTATCGTGCAGTAGCCGCTTTTGTGCAGGGTAACAGCAGCACAGTGATGCATCTTTGGAAGCAGTGGACGGACGAGTGTCGGACAACTCGGAAATCCGGGAGTAGACCCCGAAATGTGACGTCAGCTCGCGATGACAGACACCTGGTCCGCATGGCGCTGACGGACCGTACAGCTTCCTCTAGACAATTGGCAGCACAGTGGTCAATAGCTACAGGTGTTTCATTATGTGCTTCATCAATTCGTAGACGTCTGCTACAGCGTGACGCAAGGACTCCTTTTATACAGGATCCCTCTCACGCTAAACCATCGCCGCCTGCGGCTACAATGGGCCGCTCAGCATAGAGACTGGCGTGCCGATTGGCAGCATGTCGTGTTTTCTGATGAATCCCGCTTTAATTTGTGGTACCATGATGACCGCATTCGTGTCAGACGCTATGCCGGGGAGCGCCACCTTCCGGAGTGCATTATCGAACGCCACAGTGGACGAACACCCGGAGTTATGGTCCGGGTGCCATAGCATATCATGGACGATCTCAATTGCTAAGAATTGCGGGCAATCTGAACAGCAACCGGTACATCAGTGAAGTTCTACAGCCCCAAGCTGTTCCCTTCCTTCAAAGCTTGCCAGGCGCTGTATTTCAACAGGACAATGCCCACCCTCATATCGCCAGGACTGTTCAATCCTTCTTTGCAACGCGGCAGGTACAGCTTCTTCGTTGACCTGCGTATTCCCAGGATATGTCGCCGGTTGAATATGTGTGGAATTTCGTATGTCGGTGTCTCGCTCGTGATCCTCGTCCTGTTGTTGGTATTGTTAAGGAAGTGATTGGAAAAGAATGATGAAAAGATCAAATTAAGCTTCAACGAATAGAAAATGTTTAATTTTTATTAATTTAATCAATGAGGTAGATAATGTTGATTTTTAACACTGTTTTATAATTATTTTACGTAATTTAATTTTTAATAATCATTACTTTCATTTAACTAAGAACTAAGCGATGAACAATATTTCTTGTTAGTCTGTCTTTCGTCAAAATAAATAAATTCGATGGTTTTCCAACACGTGAGCATGCAACATACAGCTGCCTAAGGGAGAAACACGGATTCTCCAAGTCCAAGCCACAAATAGCCATTGTCTGCCCTTGCGACATATTTATTGTCATCGCAGAAGCCAAACATATCGGAAATTGTAGCCTTTTGAAAGGTATTGCAGATTCTGATGGTATCATAGGAATTCTAAGTAACAGGGCGACTTCGCCTTTAAACTTTCCAGTCAATATCGTTCTTTCAAGTACGTTTCATGTAATTCTTCTGATGACTAATCGCGTACCGTTGCATAATTTTGGTGGATTTAAGTTACGCAATAGAATAACCGGTGAACCAATTTTCAGACGAAGATTATGTGGCGGCATTCCTTGGATATCCAGAGAATTTAAAAATTCAATTGGAAAATTGACGATTATTGAAAGGAACCCCCCCAAAACCTCTCACGCTACGCCATTAGTCTCAAATCATCAAAATGCAAATGCTAATAACACTAACAACACTAATCTAACTGCTGATTCCGCCAATAATGCGATGTATGTACTAACAGAAATCGTCAACCTCTTTAACATGTTTGGAGGATTTGACAATATCTATACGCAATTTAAAAACGCTACTAATCCTTTTGAAAAACTGCAGCTTCTTTATAAATTAAATAATTAATTGTTTTAACTTTTAATTGCGCCATTCTTTTTTTTTTTTTTTACTCCGTGTTTTATTCTTACTTTATTTTTGTTTCTTTTATACTAACACTGGACATAATTATGCTGACTGCTTTTTGTTTTTATTCATGTGTTTTTTGCAATGAACTTTCCTGTACCAGATTAGGAGTTATAAGGCCATAAACGGCCAAGGTACTCCGTGCGTAGAATGATGATGATGATGATGGAAAATTGACGATCTGGTTTTCATCAGCAATGGTGTCGATTGACTTAAAAGTCATCAGATTGCCTGGCAATAAATTTTGTATTTGACAGTTAATTTCATCAACATCAACATTTTTTGCTGCCAAAATTGCACGATTGCTGAGCCAGTTATGGTCTAAGTGATTATTAATAATATCTGGAAATACACTCTCAATTACTTCATTTTTTGAATGAACAACAGAGCAGAAATTGTCTTACAATTGGATACATTGCTTATTTTGATGTAGTCTGATTGTACCGTTTCCAATATCCAGTAATTGATTTGAAAATACTTGTTCCAATGGATCATTATGTAATTGTACTCGCATATTTATGGTCAATTGAAGTGTTTCAACGTTTTTCCATAAAAATGATTGTTTCAAACATGCGTTAATCTCATCAGCAAACGTAGAGCGAGGAATGAACAGGAAATGTGGTCAAAAATTGATACTGTTACAAAACATGACAAATCAAAATGAAATCAATATTTTTTAAATTTCTATGTTTGTATTTGTTTCTACTAACATTTTACAGGGAATAGACATCCGGTAAATTTATATCTTTATTATTTTGTGCTAGTTTAAATGCTGTCGACACAAAAATTTTCCAAAATTTGCATGTAATTCCAAGCTTAACAATAAAAAAAAAAAAAAAATATTTATGTAGCTATAATCATTTCAGAGGTCTATTCCCTGTAAACATTTATGAAAGACATAAATACAAAGTTTTGTAGATTTGGTTCAAAATTACTTGTGTTATGGTGTTTCACATGAAAACAAGAAGCATAAAAATTTATTCTGAGAAAAAGCTGAAAACAACTTTTAAATAGAGATATTAGTTTTAAAAATGTTGTAAATATATTAAAATGCCATTTAAGTTCATAATCTTATTTATTAAAAAATATAGTTTTATTTTTCCTTAAAGCTCTAAATATTTTCTGAGCTTTGTTTCGAAAAAGTTAAAATTTGCTCGACAAATTTTTTTTTTACAACTTCCTCCTATTTGCAAAGGCTTTTTAATATGAAATGACCTGGATTTAAAATATTTAGCCTTTTTGCAAGTGTTTTGTTTAAATATATTCCAAACCTTTGAATTTCACATAAAAATATCAACTTTAACTTTTTTTTATACAGTTTATTCTTTAAAATATGGATAAACATTGCAAAAATGTGATATTGTTGCAAACCTTGATAATTCAAAAATAAATAAAACATGAATACTTTTTTCCTTTGCAAGTATTTTTATGCTGGGAATATCCTTATGTATGTAATATACTGTTTTCAAATTTATATCTTAATTATTTATACATTTTTGTATGCTTAAAGTTTGTCGACACAAACTTTTTTTTACAAATTTGCAAAAATTCTTAGTTTAAAAACTAAAATAAAATAAGTTATGAATGTAGATTAATTTCCATGTGCTATTCCTTTCATACATTTAAAGAAAACTTTTACATGAAGTTTCAAAGCATTTAGAACAGAAATATTTTTATTATCATGTTTTGAATGAATACAAAATGCATAAAAATTCAAATAAGAAATAATTAAAACCAACTTTTAAATGCAAATAAAAACAAATGTACATACATAAAAATGTTATTGAACTTTAAATTCTCCTTTATTAATATAAACACTTATTTATTTGTTTTGTTTTCTTTAAATAACTTCCAATTTATAGTACCATTTATCAATTTTTCTTCGACAATATTCAAATCACTCAAATTTATAGCTCGAATTCTTTGTTTTTCAAATAACAAAATTTTTTAAAAAAAATGTCCTTGATTTTCAACTTGCAACTATTATAATACCATTTATAAAATTTTAATGTTGTCATTATATCAAATAATTGCAGAATGTACTTCATTTTCACACTTTTCAAAAAATCCTTAAAATTCATCATATTTCTTTAAAATTATATTGTCTATATTATATTATCTTGCAGATCACATTTCATTTTAGAATCCTTAATCAAATAAAACACATGTTGTCAAACTTTAAGAATAGAAAAGTTCAATGTTTTGATTCACAACTTTTCATTCAATATATTTTAATCAAATTCAAATTTAGAAAATGGGTTTTTTCTTCTTCACAAAAAATGTTTTATTATTTTATGATGACAGAAATCACAAAGCAAATATAAAAGTTAATGAGCTTTACATTTCCCTTTATTAATCTAAACACTTATTTAGTTGTTTTGTTTTCTTTAAACAACTTCCAACTTAAAAGTACCATTTATTATTTTTCTTTGACAATATTCAAATCACTCAAATTTATAACTCAAATTCTTTGTTTTTCAAATAACAAAAGATTTTTTTTTTTAAAATGTCCTTGATTTTCAACTTGCAACTATTATAATACCTTTTATAAAATTTTAATGTTTTCATTATATCAAATAATTGCAGAGTGTACTTCATTTTCACACTTTTCAAAAAATCCTTAAAATTCATCATCTTTCTTTAAAATTATATTTTCTATATTATATTATCTTGTACATCACATTTCATTTTAGAATTTTTAATCAAATACAACACATGTTGACAAACTTTAAGCATAGAGAAGTTCAATGTTTTGATTCACAACTTTTCATTCAATATATTTTATTCCAATTCAAATTCAGACTTAGAAAATAAAAAAAATATTGATAATGAAATCAGGTAATACTTACATACATTTGATTTATTTCTTATAGAAATAATATAAATTTCATACAATATAATTTTCACAAAATTTAAAGTAGTACATAAAAAAAAAAAAATTCCGAACATGAGAATTCTACGGTTATGTAGTACAGGCATCCAGACATGGCGCCATTGTATCTTACCTTTTATTGTGGTATGTCTTTCGTCTGTGGTGGAAACAAACTTTTTACTCCAACGATGAAATTAGTGCAAATAAGATTTCTGCAATTAATTATCGAAATAGCAATAAAATAGTCATTATATTGTTCGGAAAATGAAGCTACGATTTCCTCTAATTGCAGTATTGCAACCCTAAAGAAATTGGCTGAAAATTGGCGAAAATTCCGGGTTGCTAGATTGGCGACTTCCTCAATGGTAGATTTTAACCGATTTTGCAATTAAATACGAAAAAAATCTGAATAAAAACTATCCTATCTCTCACGTTGGAACAAAGCACACATTTAAAAAAAAAAAGTTAAAATCGGATGGTTAGTTTCGGAGTTCATCACGAACAAACATCGTGTGAAGTTTCTAAATTAAAGAATAAGAATATAAAATAAAAACAAAATTTAGGAAACACATTTCTTGCTTGAGAACAATTAAAGCAATAGATCGAAAGCCAAAGCTATCGGTACAATTAGGAGTCCGTTGACGATGCTCAAGAATAAAAAGTTAAAGTTAAAAATTTAAAATTTTAAGCTAAAATAAAAAAGAAATGAAAAGAATCAATTAAAATTACAAAATCAAAATTACAAAAGATAACAAAATACAGTCCAAAGTGACAGCAAATACAGCAGTTCAAAGAGTAAACTACAAAACTATCTTCATTTAGAGTTGCTCCAGCAGGTGGCGTCATCATTTTTCGTTCCAGTATTAAACAAAAATCCAACCGTAGTCGGGAAAAAGGCATTTTTTTTTCTTTATTTTGATGTTGTAATAAAATAAGATTAGTAATAAAATAGAAGTTTAAGTATTTAAAATTTAAGTTTTAACCAGAGCTATTAGATTAACTATTGAATTAAAAATTTTTAAAGGTTAATAAAAGAAAAGAAAATAAAAAAAAATTTTATAATTATTTACTGATAGAAAATTAAAAAGTTTTAAATAAAACTATTGACCAAAATTAAGAAAAATTTAAAAGTGATATAGAGAGCTGTTAAAATAAACTATTGAGTTAATAATTTAAAAGGTAAACAAACTAGGACAAAATTTTAAACATATTGTAAAACAAATTTAAAATTAATGTAAAACTATTAATAATTAAAAAGTTAAAAGTCAGATAGCCATATAGAACACATAGTAACAATTAATTAAGAATAATCTTCTTTAAACCTTTATATCACAAGTTCTAACCACTCAATAAATTATTTGAATATTATTTTTTACCATTGATTACCATTGTTGTCGGTCATTAGCAGGGGGTACAGTACTATCATTTATCAATTTCATTCAAACTAAATAATAAAAATATTTGCATTGGCAAAATTTTAATGATAAAAATTAAATTATATATACTTATAATACATTTTATTTATAATTAATGCGGCTGGTAGAACACATATGAATTATTTTTTATTTTTTTTTTTTATTTTAATATTACTGAGTGACCTAAATTATTGAAATTAATTCATACGGTTTTCTTAACGGCTTGGTTAATATTATTACCCTATGAAACAAATTAACAACTCTCAAAGGCTTCGTTGTTTAATTTGTGTAATTTCATTGAAGTATTATTCATTGAAGTATTAGTATTAAAGCTTCATTTTATTTTATTAAGGCTTTTAGTACACTGAAGAGAAAAAAAAATCGAATTTTGGTATTGTTGAAACATTATATTCAATTCATTACCTTTCTAACGATAAATTCCAATAACATTAAAAATGTATTAAAGTTTATTTTAAAAAAAAAAAGGTACGCAAATTGTCCCATGACCGACCACCCATTTTTTTTTTTTTTTTTTTTTTTTGTTAATTTTGTATACAATGAAAGATATTTCAAAGTGACACACGAATATATTTATTTTTATTATATAAAATATTTTACTTTAAATACATTTTTTACTGAGTTTGAATTGTCAAAATGCTATGCACCTTTACTACTTAATTATTGTACATATGCATATTATTTTTCCTCTATATATGCCTCATGTAATGAAAATTATTCTATGTTGGGCCTTTTTTTTAAATACCTGTAAAATTATTTATTTTATAGAAATTTTAATTACAAAAAAATGACCATTTAGAATTTAAAAGGATTCTTAGCACCCAGAATTTAAAAGGTGCTTAATGTTAATTTTTTTTTTTTTTTTTTTTTTAAAAATATGTGAATACTTTGAAAGTTCAACTTAATATAAACTAGAAAATTTATATTATGTACTGAAAAAATTAACTGTAGTACTTTCTAAGAAATGGAGCCAAGATGATCATTTTAATATTACTAATATAGAAGGCACCAAACCCCCTTAATATTATGCTATATTGTCATAGCATAATATACTAGTAAATATACTATATGTTACTAGTGACTATACTAGTGAATATACTAATACATTATTATTACCGTTATTACTATATACACAGTCCAGTCCATTAATGTGACCACCACCTACTTTCGTCAACGTGAAATAATCAATTACAAAAGGCAGGTGGTAGCACATTGCAGTGAAATGTATATGGAGGATGTCCTAGGGCATCGGAAAGCATTTTCAATCGTTGGCGTAATGTAGAAATTTTTTCGATTTATCCGACGTCCAAAAGGGCATGATTATTGGCTTTCGGGTCACTTTTGAGAACTATTCTCTTGCCTCCGTGGTAAAAGTATACCGTGCATGGCAAAATGGCACGATCCAAAATCAGCGGCGGGGCACATGTGGTGCACCACGGGCTACAGATGACAGAGGCGAACGAAGGCTACGGAGATGCGTTCGGGCGAATAGACCTGCAACTGTTGAGCAACTGACAGCCCAGATGAACCAAGGGGCTACCAAAGTGTATCCTCAACAACGGTTCAGCGGACGTTGTTGCGCATGGGCCTCCGCAGCAGATGTCTAGTTAATGCACCTATGCTGACTGCTGTTCATCGGCGACGAGGGCTGGAATTTGCACGCCAGTACCGAAACTGGACGTCCACAGAGTGGTGACAGGTGGCTTTTTCCGATGAATCACATTTTATGCTCCATCGGACAGATGTACGTTGGCGTATACGGCGTGAAACGTCTGAAAGCAAACCCTGCAACAATTTCCGGAAGGATCCAAGCTGATGGAGGGAGCATTATGGTTTGAGGAATGTTTTCCTGGCATTCTGGGTGCACTCATCATATTGTAGAAGACACGATGGATCAGCACAAGTACACATCTGTCCTTGCAGACCATGTCCACCCCTACATGCGAATTGTTTTTCCGCAGAATGATGGCATCTACTAGCAGGACAATGCGAGGTGTCATACAGCTCGCAGTGTATGTGCGTGGTTCGAAGAGCACCAGGATGAGTTTACCGTACTCCCCTGGAAAAACTCACTGGTTTTAAAGCCAATCGAGAATCTGTGGGACCACGTCGATCGGGTTGTTCGAGCCATGGAACCTCAACCGCGTAATCTAGCGCAGCTGGCCACGGCACTGGAGTCGGCATGGCTCAACATCCCAGTGAACAGTTTCAGAAACCTAATTGACTCTCTTCCTGCAGGTCTCGCAGCTGTGCGGTCTGCCGAAGGTGGTTATTCTGGCTTTTGACAGGTGGTCACTTTAATGGGACTGGACTGTGTATTACTAATGAACGTCATTGATTTCAATAGTTGCTTTTGAGACGAGTATTGAAAGAAAATCTTTCAGAATATTTGAAAAGGCATAGCATCAACACTTAATGGTTTTTGAACAGAATAAATATTAAATTTTTGGCAATGAAGTTTCTTCCAAACTCTTCTCAAAATTTAAGATATCGAAATGAATGCGATTCATTGAAAAGAAAAACTGAAAATGTTAAAAAACAAAGGTAGGGAGGGAGGGGTAGAGACTCCGAATCAGGAGTCGGGTTTAAAATCCCACTCCTCATTTCTTTATAAAAATAAAATTTTCTTTTCCAAAATTCTGGGAATAAAGTTAAAATTACTCAGAGAGGAGGTAATTAAATTGCATTTTCAGTACTACAACCAGTAGCAAAAACAATTACTACTGTAGCTGAGACTCGTTTCTCAGCACTGAAGCTTATAAAAAAACTATCAAGGATCGATAACGAAAGAAGATCTCGTGGAAGCTATTTTAATATTTACAACAAAAAAAGTTTTATCGTATTAAAAATATAGCGCCTTTGCGATTAAAATGTACCATTTTCTTTTCTTGGTCTTAAGCTAGTCTATTATGTTTCGATAACTGTTCATTTGGTATTGTTATTTCGGGAGAGATATACATTTTGGATAAATAAATTTTCAGCACATTAATTTATTATAAGTGAGTTCAAATACTGCCCCTTTAAAGCCGTAAAAATACGTTGTTATGCAAAAGCGAATTTTCTATATAGATACATGAGTAAAGTAAAAGTTATTGAATTTGTTTCAGAAATTCTTCTAAATTCATTATTACATAAAATTATTCTAAAGAGTCGGTATAAAAAATCCGACAGGAGTCGGAAACATTTTGGTTGGTTAAAACGGTTTGAACGCAATTAAAATCAGACTGCTGTGTCTCAAAATACAATGGGTCAAATGTAATATTTTCAATAATATATCTTCGGTACCTCTCAAATGCATTTGTATGAATCGTTGAGAAGAGAAAGGACGACTAAGGGTTGATTTCATCCACAGTTTTGAGGTTTAAAAGTTGATTGGGATTTGTACGTGTTAATCGTGAATCATGAAAGAATACACGTGCTTTAAATACTATTACAGTATATAACAGTTAAGCAAACTGGTTATAATAATATGATAAAAAAGTCTGCACATCTGTTATTTTAGCATAATATGAACATAATATACCCTTAACATAAATTTAGTTGCGATGAATTCTTCATTTCAATTTTGGCGGATATGAAGTGTCTCATTTGTTTTCCGTTTTTTGTAGAAAAGTGGGTGAATTTGTTCCATTTCTAATTAATTCCGAGATAATTGCATTTATCTTTTGCCTATTTTTATAGATGAAATATTGAAAATCTAAAACAAGTATTAGAAATTTTAAATTATTTTTTTAGACCAATCCACTTTATCTATACTTAAAATTTTGTTTTTTCAAATGTAGAATTAAAAAAAAATTACATTAAGAATATTTATAGTAGTATCCATTACATTTTTAATTAATGTTTCCTTTAAATATACTTTAGGATATATGTTCGTTTTTACTGAATTTAAATATATTTTGTTTTAAATTTAAGTTTCCGCAAAACTTCCTCTATCTTTAACGTGACGTTGAAAAATCATTTAAATAAAATCAATTTTTACTTCTGCAAAATGTCGTGCTTATTGAATATCTTTTGAAAATTTATTGAAAACACAGCTAACTATTTCTTTTATTATAAATTTTAATCATATGGATGCATCGATGAATTGAATTCAAAATGAGGTTTTCAATGCTTTCAAAAAAAAAAAAAAAGAAAAAAGTAAATTTTTAATATTTCATAAATAAAACTTACAAATTTTAATCTTTAATTGATTTAAAACCACATTAAATAAAATAAAATTGTTTCAAATTTTAATATTATGTCAAAACTTAAACTTACATGTCTGTTTTCGTATTGTATTGTTCTATTAAAAAATAATAGTTAAAAAATAGTTTTAAGATTTATAATTTTAAACTATCAATTTCTAACAAAAATGAATAAATGATGATAAAAATTGTTTTTCTTAAACAATAAATGTAAAATATAAATCAGATAAATTATTATATAACAATTCCTCCATTATTTACTTCTTTCATAATTTCGTAGCGTTTGCTTATCAGCTTATCATCTTAATTAAGTTTGCTTATCATTTGTAGTAGAAATCGACATTTTATTAGAAACATTTAGCAATATTTATTATATACTGTAAATATATAATCAATATTAATTGCAATGATTATATATTGATTTTAACATTTAGCAATAATACTGTCATTGAAAAATCATTTAAAAAAAAACAGCAAATCATTTATTATAAAAACCAAAATTATATATTTCTAACTTTAAACTCACTGCAATAACATTATTGATTATTGCACCTGTGTAAATAAACAATTTTTATTAACTGAAAAGAAACGTCAAATAATCGTGGAACAGTCTTTGATCTTTTGCAAAAGGCTATTCCATCCTTAAAAATAACAAAGAACGATTTTTTTTTTTTTCAATTCCTTCTATTAGCTCACACTCTCCCTATATATATTCTGTTCAAATTTTCAATCGTTCATAAAATACTTTTTATTCATCCACTCAAGTTGAAATACATTTTTTTTTGGAACATGTAGTGAATGGCACTGGATGTCAATACAGTTTTTTCAAATATTAATTCAGTAATTAAATTTAAGTAATTCATATTAGTTTTTTTTTAGATTTAAGTTGCACGTATCTACCCATAGATGGCTCCAGATAAACTTAAAAAAAAAAAAATGAATTAAAATTATTTATAAAGGACTTTTTGCAATAGAGTGAGAAAAAAAATCGGAATTGACATTAAATTTTTTTTTTTTATATTACTTGTTTTTGTTGAAAGCTTTAAAAACCAATCATTTTAAATTTCCAATTCTTGAAAACTGCTAGTAAACGACAGAACAGCTGTTTTTCGTGTGGAAAGCAAAGCGTTCTTCGCTACTTGAATGGATTGTGGTGAATATTAAGTAGCTCTTCTGGGCCAGTAATAGAATTCAAAAGCAGTAAACCCCAAACGATTCGGAAAAACGGAAGAAAGGGGCTTATTTGTGTTTTTGACAGCTGTTTTGACGCGAACTATTTGGGATTTATCAGTTTTCAATGGAAAGCTGTTGCTGTCTGCAAGGCGTCAATGTGCGGAAGGGAGAGGAATCTCTCCCAATCCCGGGCGACAATTCAAGTGAAAGCTCAACAAAAGAGCTTTGTTTAGAGGAACACGCGTAGGTGCGGGTATTGTGCTCTTCTTCAGGTGATTCTGTTCAAATCGCAGTAGGGATGTTATTGTTAAGTTTATGCTTCTATTTATCACATTTCCTCTCCCCCCCCCCACACTTCAATGAATGTATAAAATATTTCCTTTTCTTGTTCAAAATAGGGATGTATAGGTTTTTTAAAACTAAGATTTATTGCGTTTTATACAACACTACGTCTGCAGCAAGTGTATAAATGAGAAATTAATAATTAATGAAAGTAAATAATTAAATTTAAAGTATTAATGATTAAATTGAAATTAACTGTCAAAGCAATAACTTACCTAAAATAAGAAAACAGAATTGTGTCTGTCAATAAAGCCTTTCTTGGGTTAAGAAATCACAGTTCATATGCAGAAAAACTAAATTATTGTTATATAAAACCTTTATTAGACTTATTTTAGTCTATGGCTCTGAAACATGAACTTTGGCAAGATCGGATGAGACCCATTTGGGTCTATTTAAGCAAAAGATTTTAAGGGCTATTCTTGGCGGTGTTAAAGAAAGTGATTATTGGGAAAGATGGTATAACGCAGAAATTCAAAATGCTATAAAGACCCAGATATTAAGAAAATTTATTAAGATCCATAGATTAAACAAGGTTGTTCATGTATTTAGAATGAACAATTTAAACCCTGTAAAAAAAAAAGGTTCGTTTTGGTAAAACCGCAGGGACAAAGAGAGGAAGAGGAAGATTCAAGTTGCAATGGATAGACACAGATGAAAAAGATTTTGCCTTACTAAAAAAAAAAAGTTAAGAACTGTAAAGTTTAAGAACTGGATGACCATGGAAATATCTTCAACGGAAAGACTTGGCCCAACCTGGGCTGTCGTGCTATTGATGATGATTATAAATGATTAAATTGAAAAAAATAATGGTAAATTTAAAAGTAAACCAATGATTTAATTCAGGGAAGCCTTTCGGATTTATTAAATATTTTTAAAAGAATTTGATTCGACTCAATTAATCAACAGGAAAGTGAAAGATTTATTCTAAAATTCAGTCATTAATTAAATATGCTTTATTAACAAATTTGCTAATATTCATAAATGTATTAACGGATTTATTAGAAAGAAAAACTCTTGCATAATATTATTTTTCTCCGTAATTTAATTTTCTGTATTATTTTATACTAACGATGAGCAAGTGCTGCTCTGTGTTTCCTTGCTGCCCCGAAGGCCAGTATATTTTATATTAAAGTTGACCCAAAATGATCAGAATCAAAAACAACAACAAACAAATTGAGCATTTTCCACTTTTAAAAACAAGTTCCTTTAATAACCAGAAAAATAAAATTAATGAATATCAAGAAAAAAACTGAAGACCTGAAAATAAAATTCAAAGTTTTATTTGAATACTAACTGAGAAATTTAAAATCTTCTTTTGTCTTTTTGTTAACCTATTTTCAATTGATATTATCCTAGACAGTTTTCCCGTTCCTGAGGCAGTACTAGAATTTAAGGAGGATTTCACATTACAAAATTCTTTATTTGACTGAATTTTAGAAATCGGTTACTATACTAATACTGGTTCCATAATTTTTTCATATTATCTTTTTGTTTTAAAAGTTAAAAGGCTTTTTAAAATATATCAGTAAATACATATAGTATTTGTTCACGATTATAGACTCTTTTCAATCATTTATGCACAAATTACTATTTAAGATTTTTAACAGATAAAATGATGATAAACTGGCAGCAATATTCTTTTAGTTTGGCTTCTTCAAAAATACGTTTTTCCTTACACATTTTTTTTAATAATAATGCATATATTAAACAAAATTACAAATAATTCCTACTTCAAATCAACTAGATCAAAACTTTATATTAAATTGCATTTTCCATCATTCTTATATTTAATTTTACAACAATCTTTACTTACGTTTAGGATGTACAATTTTTTTAAGAATGAAATATATTTTATTGTCTGTCAACAAGGATTAAAATAAAAAATAATAATAACAATTTATCAGCTGATATTTCCAATTCATTATGTGTGACAGCTGAATCTTTTTTTAAACTGACATATCCTTTTGATGGTCTAAAAATCTCACGCGCAGATGATCGCATTATTTTGTGCTGTTATTAACAATACTAATGCAACAAAAAATTATTCCCGAATTCATTTTTTTTTTTTTAATTTGTTTATTTATTAATTCTTATTGGATTTTTTTCCTCTTGAATTTTAGCTAGCTTTCATGCATGAAAACCTAAGTTTTTGCATAAAATTAATACCATGTTAAAAAAAAATTATGATGAACTCCTAATAACACTGACATGTCAGTTAAAATGTAATAGTTTGACTAATTTTAACCAGCCTCCTACACAATTTTAACAATGCAAAGTCAGGTAGTTTACTTTGGCCGAGTGGCCAGCTCTACCACAGGTATCGGGTTCTAGTCCCCGGCGGTGCCACGGATGTTTGTAATGTTTCAAAAGCCACTTTAAGCCTTAGGTCCCGATCTCATATGACTGTAAGAGCGTCACGGGAGCAAAAGCCAGACCATCCCAACAGAAGCTCTATCACCGCAGAAGCTACCCCTTTCCCTCCATCCATGAGTAGATAACTTATGTCCGTCCCGCACTGCAGGACGCTGAGGTTAAATCAACAACATCTACAGAGTTTTTATGGAGAGAGAGCTCTAACGAGTTGCGAATTGAAGGGGAGAATGACATTAAGTGGAAGAGTCTCGCTCTCGAGTCCCACCAGGACAGCTTTAATCGGAAAGTGTATGCATAGGAACGCAGCCCTAGAGAGTCTAAGCAAGAATTTTTCCCATGTGGGAACCCAGGAGGCGACGAGATATCCCATTTTTTTAACGAGGTGTCACCGAAACAGTTAAGTTTAAGTCCTATTCCTCTTTCTCATATTTTTGCCAAATCATATAAATATAAAATATTGAACTGCATTCAGGTTCTGAAACTGACACAGCTATTCCCACATTTCTAATAAAAAGAAAAAAATTAAATTTCGAACTGCTTTAGCCGATGAGAAGACAACCAAAACAGTAAGTTAATAGATATTTGTTAGTTACTATAAATTATATTTTCGCGAAGTGAGGACTTTGAGGCTCAGATGAATTTACGTGTAGCAGCCTCCATTATTCCACTCGGCAGTGTTTCGGGAGACTTAATGCGACAAATCTCCATAAGTTACGAAGTCGGTACTGAGTTCTTAGAGAAATGCCCCCTGGACCTCCCCAGGTCTGCTACTACATGAGATGAAAATGGCAGAATACAATAGAAATAAGATTTAAAAAAGGGAAAACACAACCTCGGCGAATATATTTGAAAGAATGATGATGATGATAGGCAAGACGTTGTTAGCTCTTATCAATATTTCAGTAATAGTATATTATTCAGATTGTGTTAATTTAAGCATATAGTTCGATAATTTAGGAGAAGGCAGTTTAGATCTTCTCTCTTTATCTGTGCATCAGCTCCACAGCAATTCAGTTTGTGAGTTCATTAGTCTGGATTGTTTTTATGCATTCTTAGGTTCATTTTTGCAATTATGATGATAAACATGAGCTTATGATTAACATTTAAATACTTGCAGAGGTTTTTTTTTCCATTTTCAACAAATCAATCACGTAAAGCTTAAGCTCTCTACTATCTACATACTTTTTTTTTTTCATATAAAGGCATTTTCAACGAAGCAATCGCATAAAGCTAGAGCTCTCTACTATCTACGTAAAAATTCTAAGTAAAGAACAATGGAAAACCAAAGAACCAAAAAAAAAAAAAATGTAACACCAAAATCAAAATAGAAGTTAGAGAGGAGAAGGGGTATTTAAAGTTTCGATATGCCCATAAGCTCTCGTAGTTATTCCATCGTCGTAAACATAAATTTTATCATAATAAGATGATAAAGTTGTTTTGTTTGCGATATTGTTGTACGTGAAAGTTTTTTAGAAACTATTGAATATTGGTTCTTCTTAATAAGTAACTCATCTTTTAGCGTATTTTTGTAAGTTTCGTGAGTTAAAAGTGCTAGTGAACTTTTGCGAACCCCCTTAGCTGTTTTTTAACAGGCATTATTTCCAAACAGAAGGCTATGCATTTTTGGTTTTAATCCAATAAATTTACTGATTGGTTCACATATTTCATGTTTTAACGTTCCTAGTTTTCCCTTGTTAATCTCACTAGATAATAGATGATTCTGTGGAAAATTGCTGGTGTCTGATATATTAGAGAAATGAGTTTTTATATTTTCATATACATTGTTTGTGTAAAATGTGTAAATAGAGTGAATCCATATCTGTGTATAATAACTCGCAATTTTTATCATATAAGTCTTTAAAATGTGAATAATATAGATTATGCATCTTAAATTTAGAAATTTCTAAAATCACAAACACTATATATATAAAGATTTATCTAACACTAAATTAGGTTTGCGCAGCTGATAACAATAATTCTGATAATTGTAATAATCTCTGATAATTGTTGCATAAGTCTCCCTGTTCCTCATGTGGTTCATTTCATGTGGTTCATTTCAGGTGGTAACACGGGGATGAATTTTATATTTTTCTCTGTACAAAATCCAGGTTCAAAACTCTTATAAAACCCCACAATTTTTTTCATCGGAACTTCATGTACTTGTTCCGAAATCATTTTTCGAACTAACTGAGTTTTTCCATTTTGACTAGGCCCAGTGATTATACAAGTAGATGGGAATTTTAGAGGTAACAACATCATGTCAATATTCAGTATGTTCTAAGCAGGATGTTAAAGGATGTCTAATTATTAACATACGTCACATACTTTTTTCAGTCCGGATGCTGTTAATTGAACGCCAATAATTTTAGGGATCAGTTGCCCTGATTTATTTTGGTACATTGGTTCCGACCAGAAATATCTTATGTCATACACCTTCACATCATTTTTATAGCAGGCATGAAGAATTATTTATCGACCGATGTGCTTGGACAGAAAGCACGAGGTGTTTGTGATATTAACTTTTACATTCGGATCTGTTGATAAGTGCACATGTATGTAACTTATGTGTAAAATGAATTCTATTACAATAAGATAGCCACTTGAAAGCATTTGTATCTCATGTAAGTAAACATTGTCATAGAGATAATTTTTGACATAAAACGTAAAAGACTTGCTCGAGAATGAACGTTTTTCTGCTCGGATCTCTATTTGTGAGATTTTGAGAGAACGAAAGTAGAAACACTAATTTTATAGTAGTCATTTCGTCGTGTAATAAAGATTTCGATATTTCTAAAAAGAGTTCTTCCTTAATCGAAGCAATCTCTGCTAGGTTCGCTTAATCGGTTCCGCAGAACTGATGAGTCTGTTCCATTTTAATCGCAGAGAGGTTAGGCGTTTGCTTGAATAAGCTGAAAATTCCCCCCTATCGCCGTAAACTATAAGGGGGAAATATTTTTATATATATTTACCATCTCCCATAAAAACGCTGAAGTAATCTGTCTCACTTTGCATTTCTCTCGGTGAAAAGGGCTCAAATTTCAAAGTGAGTCAAAGTACTACATTTTATTACTACTCATGTCTATCATAATTCCGCACTCATACACTGAATTGCAAACTTATATAAATATTTCAAGTTTATATCAAATGATTTTATAAAATTATTGGAAGATTTGGATGGAATGCCTTATTTACTGTAATGGGGCAATATTAATAATAAATAGCATATCCTTAATATAAATAGTGTTTACTTAATATATTTGTAGTCGACATAATTATTTTTTTATAAATAGATAGTGTAAAAAATTTATATTATCACACATTTAGTTTCTCTTGACTGTGATATTAGTCTTGTAAGAGAGTTCCTGTATCAGCAAGGCAACCCTTTTTTTACACAAAAATACATACAACAAATGGATAATTTAAATACATTTTATTCTTACTGAAAATGACACACTTTATCTTTCACACGAGTATTTATGGGAAAGTAACCGTAAATAGAAAGTTGTTGCCTAATCTTTAATATATATGTCCATTTTCATCCATTTTTTTTTTTTTTTTTTTGAATAATTATAGCATGACAAAAAAAATCTTTTATTTTTTTTACTATTAATTTAAATTGATCATTATTATTTATCATTCATAATATTTTTATGAATATTTTAAAACACCGAAAATAACATTCCTATGCAAGATGTGTATATTCCATTAAAATGCATTTATTGTCTTTAAAGTCCGTTTACCTCCCCCACCCAATGGAACTCCAAAGCTTTCTCATCATTAATTCTCACTGGCATTTTTTTAAACTTCGTTCATTTATCGACGAAGGCAAAGAATTAAAATTGTCGAGTTTATTTAATAAATTTAGAGAAACATTTGTAGCTCCACAGAAATATCATCCAAATGATATCTAATAATTAAAGAATTCAGTATAGTTCATAGTTCATATCTTCTATCTTATATAATATTTTCTTTTCTTTCTATCACAAGAGTTTTGTGGCTTAGTCACTAAAATGGAATAAGTCGATCCCATTTTAAATTAGATGATAAAAGATTATTGTATAGTGAGCAACATTTTTATCTAAACGTGGTAAATATTTTTTTTTCAGTGATTTCTAATTTCTTGCAACTGGCAGAATAGCTCATCATTGTTACAAATCACAGCCTTGTTAGGCTTCAGTGAATAATTTTTGGGTGTTTAACCTAAATTGTGTAGTAATGGGGAGTTAAAAGGAAAATTTTAAAACAATATATTATTACGCATATTTTAAAAAGGTATAAAATATTCGCTTCAGTTTTTTTTTTAATTCGAAAGTAGGGGTGGTAATAATAATAAAATAGTGAAAACTTTCTCTCCATAGTATACTAAAATAACTGGTGATGTAGACGGTTTTTAGTAGTATTAATGAAAAATATTAAAATTAATTATTCAAATAAATCCTATAATTTATGAGGGGCTCTGTAATTGTTCTGTTTTATTATTCTGTGGGGCAATTGAGACATCATTCACATTCGATAAAAATATAGAAATTGATGATGGTTGTTGTCTATCTTATGTTTTCGTAGATCATATTTATGTTGCTAAATCTCTCACCCTATTTGTTTCATTAGGAAAAAAATAGCAATTATTCTTAGTACTTATATATATATATATATATACTATTCAGTATATAGGAACTTCTCCTTTCTTCCTGTCATCTCTTCATATTCCCCTGTACTGTTATTTATAATTGTGGATAGAAAACATTATAAAACGAAATTTAAATCTCTTTTAAAATGTTTTACATTTTTCATCTTAGTATTTTCGTATCATAGCGAAACAATCTATTGAATTATATTTGTTAAATAATAAAATAGTATACATTATATTGGGATGTAAACAGTTAAAAATTAAGATTTACGTTAAGTGATAGAATGCCCATGCTACTTTATATTTTTAAGATAGTCATCGATATTTTTGCCATATGATTATCACATTACCATAATCTCACATTTGTATCAGAAATTTATTCTTTAATCCCCACTTCTATTCAAATTTTCTCCACTTTTTTGAATGAAAATAACGGCAAATTACTTCTTAATTAATAGAAAATCAGTAATAGGAGAAAAAACTTTTTATTACCAATAAGAAAAAAATGTCTGTTAGTTTTTCCTTTAAGTTTTATAAGTGTGACAATTTAAGTATGGCATTCCTTAACATTCGGTTAATAGAATAAAAATGTATATTTTGCTATTTAGTTTAAAGTATTTTATTCCAAGTTTTTTAAGTTGATTTTATTTTTAATTTCATGTATATTAAAGTGAAATAAAACATATATGTTTCTTAGATGTTATATGCTTTTTCTTCTAAATATTCTAAAAATAAGATTGTTCAGAACCATTTTACATATTTAAAATTTCAATAAATGCCATCAAGAAATACCAGTGTTTCATGTTTAATATATTATATTCCATCTTAAAATATTATTACTTTATAAAATATGAAAAATACCATTTAATATTTACTAATAATGAATTTCGTCCTTTCTATTTTTGTTTCTCTTTTTCTGAATGCCATATAAAAAAGCATGATGTGACATGGGATAAATTATCAACGATCTCTCCAAAGTTGAGAATCTCTGTTTTAAATTATCTACATCGACACATTATTTATTTTAAAAATAAAGATTATTTTGAATTGTTGGAATTTCTAAGTGTTTATAATAATAAATTATAATAATCCATTAAACAAATATGGTTCTTTTGCTAATTTCGCTTATTAATTTTTTTAACGTTATTTCAATTAACGTAAAACGCAAAATCATATTTATAATTTCAGGCTACAGGTTGTTTGTTTAATAGTGATTAATAGTTCAAACACAATTTTAGTTTTAAAAAATTGAATTTTTGGCACAAGGATCATTTGAACGGTTTTGAATAAAACTTAAAATTTTCACAGTTTAATTAATTAGGGAAACATTTCCAATATGTTAATAAATGTTTAATGGCAATGTTCTCAAATCTTTAATGTTCTCAAATTGGCTCACAAATTAATTCACACTAATTTTTTTGATAATTTAATGATTAATATGTAACATTAATATTTAAAAGATTTTATTTTTGAGTATTTTGAATTTAATATTAAAAAATAAAACAGAGGTGTTACTTTAAATAAAATTAATAATTTTTTGTGAAAATGTGATTTTCGCAGAGATTCATTCAAATACGAAATGAAAATTCATTCAAATTCATTGAAAATTTCGGTATTTGAAATTCAATTTTGGTATTTGAATGAAAAATTCATTGAAAACTTATTCAAATACCAAAATTCATAGAAATTCGGAAATTTCTATGAATTTTGGTCTCGAATTACGAATAACTTCAGAAATTCTTCCCAGGTATCCTAGATTTAATTATTTAATTAATTAATTAATCTTTAATATAAAAATGTATTTTCGAATGAATATTTTTTTATTAATACCATTGTATTAATAACCTTACCTAGTTGTATAATTAAGTTTTATCATGTATAAAATAGCACTTATTTAGAAAGAAAATATTTCTGTAATTTATAATGGCATAAATTAAAAGTAAAGCAGTAATATGCGTGTACTATTGTGTCCATGAAGTAAGACTAATTTTCAATTTATTATTCCTGGGGCTTATGGAATTTTCTTTTTTTTTTTTTTTTAGGTTGCTGACACTGTCCTTGACACCTGTGTGAAATGTAACGACAAAATATTCATTAGTGTTTGAGTTACGCTTGGCTTTGTGAGAAGATAAAGCTGATTCCGGCGATTTTTGAAATGTCTGAATTAACGGAGCCATGAACTTTGATTCAATTTTGTTTGTGGAAACGTATAGAATGTTACAGAAGGCATTCGGTGAGCATTACTAAATTGAAAATAAATGCTCACAAGCGGTATAAAGAGTTCAAAGAACGCGTTGAAGACGAAAAGCCTCAGGTCGACCATCAACCTCAATCGACGAAGCTCACGTCTATAAGCATATAGTTTTGCTATAAAACATAATTTTGAATAAATAAACATCTAGATGTTTGAAGGCATTCCAGTGAAAAGTCAAAATTTCCATGTTTTTATTTTAAGTTGCATTTCATAGCTTCGTTCGTTGCGTAAACTAGATAACATCCAATATGGAATTACTTATAATAATCCCTATAACTAGAGTCGATTTATAAATTTTCACTATCAAATATGCGTTTAATTACGTCAAATGATGCCATTCATTTTTTTTGTCGCAGTAAAGTCGTTTTCATTTCTTTTTTTTTAAGTTATAAAATATTTTAATTTTTTTTTTTTCAATTTTCTTGTAATATGCCTCACCCACTTGTTTCTAATTAAAAACATTGAAAGATTGTATTCTTAAGATAAATTTAAGCCAAAATTTAAATTTTACCATTTTTTCTTCATCACTTTAAGCTGATGTTTTTTCTTCGTTTTATTATTATTATTTTTATTTATAAATATAATAATAAAAAATATATAAAACTAAACAAAACTAAACTAAACAACTAAAATAGCTCAAAAGTTAATTCATTTTTTTTAAAAAAGTACATGTATAAATATAAGAAAATCAGTATAAATCTAATAAATGTATTATATTTTTATAGATGATTTCATTATTATAAATGTAATACATTAAAAAATGAATTTGTTAGAAGTCTTTTAAATTCATTTTAAATATAAATGATTTCTTTTTTCTAATTTTTCATTTAAAGTCATTTATAACTATTTCCCATAAATTCGGAGTTTCATAAATTTTGCTGTATAAAGCTTATATATTTAGTACTGTATGGAAAAAAATGAATGTGTTCAGATAAACTTATGATAATTGCAATGGCTGAAAAAAATAAAGAATGTGATCATAAAGTGTTTATTTCACAAGAAGATTATTAATTTTTCATAATCACATAAGAAATGATTTTTTCATATATATATCATTTACATAATTTTTCCTTACTTAACATATTTATGCCCCCAAAAAAATTTCATTTTCCTACTTCCAATTTGGATGCTTCAATAACAATAAAATATCTTGCAAAACAAATGATTTTTGAACATTTCATAAATTAATGGAAGCAGCAATTATTAATAATGCCTCATTGATAAAATAGCAAGTGGTAATTCTAAAACAAGTAATATGAATGACTTATATATTCAGTAATAATGAAACTTCTTAATATGATAAAATTACAAAATTGAAGAAGTGTTGTATTGGACGAGATTATGTTTCTGTTTTGTAACAAAGGCCGAAAAAGATCATTCTAAAATCTGTAACATTCTTAATGGCATTGATTGGCTGTTATTTCTGAGGCTTAGCATCTGAGCTATTCGTCTCCTTCGCTGTTTCATCCACTTGTTGTTGCCTGATGATACTATCTTGACACAAGTGCGATCGATTGGCTGCTGCTTCAATGTTCCGTCTCTAAAGGAAAAGGCACTTGAAGTATTTTATTTTATTAAGTGTTGTTATATTAGGAAAGCTCGTAGTTAGTTTTCCATTTATTTTCCTGTACTATATAATTCAATTTGTTTTTTTTTTGTTTTTTTTGTTTTTTTTTTGTATTGTGTAGAAATTACACAAATAAAAATTTCATTGTTTACAAAAAGAGTTGATCCATTTATCTTATTTAAAGTATATTTTTTAAATGTACATAATTTATAATTCTTAAAATTTTAAAAAGTTATTCAATTCCTTCTATTAGCTCACACTCTCTCTATATATATCTTGTTCAAATTTTCAAATGTTAATAATATACTTTTTATTCATCCACTCAAGTTCAACTACATTTTTTTTTAACTTGCAGTGGATGAAACTGGATGTGAATACAGTTTTTTCAAATATTAATTCATTCATTAAATTTAATTCACTAATTTTAAGTTTTTTTAGATTTAAGTTGCGTATATCTACCAATAGAGGGCGTCAGATAAATTTAAAAAATGAATGAAAATTATTTATAAAGGACTTGCTGCAATAAAATGAAAGAAAAGTAGGAATTGACTTAATTTTTTTTTTTTATATTACTCGTTTTTAATGCATTTGTTTAAATGTTTCTAATTCTTGATATCACCTTCGTTACATTAATTAAAAAAATTTTTTTTTCTTTCTGATATTCTATGTCTTTACTATCAGTGTTACGAATTTAAAAATTTTTATTACATTTTAAAATTCAAATTCTTTTATTTATTTACTATTTAATCAAATTTACGAATTTTAATAGATTCTACTGTTAAAAGTATCTGTTTTAAAAATGTATGGAGATAATAATTTTGGGTTATAGACGATATTTGTTAAATTAAAGAATAATTATTAACAGTAACATTGAATACAGAAATTAAATATGTTTAAAAAAATATTTACGTTTCTAAATTGGAATTTTTTTAATGAGAATCAAGCGCATTCTACAAGAATAATTGTCTCTGCTTTATATTTTAAAGTATTGTAAATTGTAAGAAAGACTGATTCGTTAAAAATATAAATGAAAGCTCACTAATAGCCATGGAATTACCATGGATGTCATTTAAGAGAAAACATTTAGATATCTTTAGTTTTATTATATATATATATATATATATATATATATATATATTTCAAAAATCGTAATTTTATTAAAAAATTCATAAACTAGTGCAATTCAACTATCATCTAAATAAAAAAATAATGATGAATTGCTGGAAAAGGCTACAAGCTAGAAGTTTCATGACAAAAGTGTTTGAAATTTTATATAAAAAGGCTTAGTTAAATAATTAAAGAAGTGTTAATATATAAATAACTAATATTACCTTTAAAATTAAATTTTTAAAATATACAGTATTAATTTAAAAATATAATAACCACATCAAAAAATGTGGTAAAATGTAAATAAGCGACTAATATTATCTTTAAATTATTTTTAAAATACGCGATATTAATTTAAAAATGTACGGTAAGTTAATAAATATGAGTAATGTTTAACAATTCAATATTAAAAATAAATTTCCGATGGATTAACAAATTTATTTTAAACTAAAATGCAAATAATTTAATAAAAAACAAGTATTTTTTTTTAAGTGCAGGCCCAATAACACAAGTACAATGTATTATTGGACAATGTATGCTTTTATTGAGGTATTTTTGAATGCATTCATTAAAAAAAAATTATTTTTTTTAAATGAAAAAAGTAAAAATTTCTTTTTCTTTTTTATTTTAAAACGTTCTAAGTATGGATTGATTAATTTATTTCCATAACTTAAATATTTATTTTTCTAATAATTAAAAAATAAGTAATATAAATCTCTCAAAATGAAATATTATATGAAGATTTTTTTGACAAGATATTTAACTCAAATAGTTAAATGTTCGAAACTTCCTGTTATGAAAAGAGTCTCAATACATTAAATATAAATTACATTTTCTTAAAAAGACTATTCAATGAAAATCTTAAGCTAAACTGTAATTTATTGCAGCATAAAAATGCATGAAACATGTAAAATATGAATACATTCATCAAAGTTCTTTTTAGTTCTTTAATATTTTATTTTTTCACTTTTATAAACATTTCCATTATTATGATTTTTAAATTACACATTTAAGTTGACGAAGAAGGTGCTAATCTGGAAAAAGTCAATTTTAATGTCCATATTCGATACATTAAATCAATTATATATTAATGTAATTAAATTGAATCTAAGTACAATAATTGTACAAAAAAAAAAGGAATACATCGATAGAAAGCAATATTATATAAAATACTTAATGTCAAAATCATGAGAAAGTGTGAAATAAATTTTAATCTGCAAATTTTGACTTATTATGCATGAAATGCTTAATAGATTAGTTTCTTTATACTAGTTATATTAAGCTATATTAAGCATTAAATAACTTTCATTAGCACGTTCTTATGTGATAAGTTAAAACAATTAAATCAATAATGATTTCTCATTGCACAGTTGCAAACTGTTTTTGTTTCTTCTAATTCTAGAGTAAATCTAAGTGTTTATAATAAAAAATATTAATTTTGTTTGGCAATCGCTTTTATATGAAAATTATAATCTGAAATCTATATCATAGTACCATTTTCAACTATATAAATCTGAAACGTAAGTAGTGAAAGTGTTTATAGGTAACTTCTTAACAAACTTGATTGAACTTGCAGTATTAAATATCATTTTTGAAGAAATTATTTCAATAAATTAAATAAAATGTGAGAATTCTTATATTAATTACATTTTGCTTTTTTTTCGTGCAATTTAAATAATGTTATATGGTCTCTTCTTGCATATTTATTTTAAAATATTTAATTTTTTATCTAAAAATTTTGTAACTCATTTCATGTGTTTATATATTATTATTTTTTTTATGAATGTAAAGGAGAAGGAGAATATTTTATTATTTGAAGTTATTTTTTTTTTTTTTTTTTTTTTATTATTCAGCAAATGAGAAGTTCATACAAACTAAAAATGGTAACTAAAAACTCTCAGTATACTTTCAGCATATTTTTTTTATACCTCACAAATTAGTTATTTGAGCAAGAATACTAATCATTTTCATGTAAAATAATACAAGGAATAATTTATTTAAAAAAATACAAAAAATAATTTATTCAAAGAATAATTTAACCATAATCTATTTATATCTTTTCCGCTCCCCAAATTCATCCTATTTAAACCAAAGTAATCATTAATAGCGCTTAGTATTAGCGTTTGAAGATAATTAAGTATTAAACAATAGTTTATTGTTTATTACTAATAATCTATAACAATAGATTATTAGTAATCAACAATATTACGATTTAATATGTAATTCCTTGTCTGTGCAAATGGAAATTCAGAAGAGACTTATGATAAAGGTAATTCCAGTAAACGGAATACTTAAATTGAAAAAAAACATTAGAAAGAACTATATTGAATTTATGTTATCATAGTCAACTGTTCAATTTTATTTTTCATAAGTAAACGAAACATTTAAATTATAATCTTTTGCGATTCTTTAAAATCGATTTTAAAAATAAATAGACGAAAAGAAAGCTGTTACAGAAACAAATATTCAAAACTTTTCAAATCATAATCTATTAAACATTATAACTTTCCAAAATGTACTTTTAATTATTCTACAAATTAGATACCAGTCAGCCTGAAATTATGCTTTAATTTTAATTTCTTTATCTACCTTGATGATAAAGTGGATGTTTTTAAATCATTTATATTAATATTTTGAATGACAGCATTCGCTTTTTTTTCTCATAATGAGTTATGAAACAATTTTCTGCTTATAATATGTACTTAAACTATTTTTTCTAAAGCGAAATTTTGCTTTTTTACACAATTAATAATACACACATAGTGTATAAAGGTGAATTGAAATAACTACACGGATTTTCTATCTTGATAATGAGTGAAATAATTTTGAAAACCTCTTTATAAAATAAGAGGTGTCAATTATAAAAATTTAACATTATTCCATGATATTCCAAAGTTCTTTGAATTGCTTGAAGCTTACATAATATTAATATTATACTGAAAACAAATGACAACGCTTATAATTATTGATGATAATATCAAGAAATAAAATTGATCATCAGATATTTATTTTACAAAAAAAAAAATCTATAGTTTATTTTTATATCTGCATTATTTTCCGTGTTCATGAAATTTAGTTTCAATATTACGAGATTTTCTTTCCTACTTTCCATTTAGAACGGTATACAAAAATATCGTAGTGTAATATACTTTGTAACATTTCATGATGAATATTAACAGCAATTATTTATTTTGTAAAAAAACAGTAATGTAAAAAAATTAATTAAGAGAGATATGTGTATTCAATAAAAATTAAATTTTGTTGTGCCATTAATTTTCTATTACTATAACATTCATTATAATTTTAAATTATTTCACGAAAATTAGAAAATATTGTAAATAAAACAGTTATATGCATAGGAATAGCCTAACAAAAAATGTAGAAACCAATAGCAAAGTCGAACATAAATTCTTTTCCACCCTGTCTCATGAAGAAGCTGAATTTTGTAGTGAAATATTATCTTAATCTTTAATTTGCATTATAAAAGGGTTTTTTTCCGCCAACTTGTAATACTACATTTGAAATAACAAAATTTGTGATTAACTTTTTATTGTGTATTTTTTTTTATAATAATCATTTTTTCAGAATTGATTAAATTGTCAAGGAGAGCTTTCTGTTATAATAATTTTTTTTAAAACAGATGAAATGCTCCGAACAACAAAATTTTCATTTTTTTATACAATTTTGATTTCGGAATTATCGATTACTGTTCTACAAAAAAATTCTAACATGGACAATCTTATAAATAAAAGATAAAAATTTCCTTGAAAGCAATAGGATTATGGATTATTTTGCTGTAAAATCAATGAAAAATAAAAAGAAAGCAGAAAATAATTTTCTATAACAATTGCTTTAAATTTGATTTAAAAGTCCATGCTGAAATTGTTTATACAACAATAATTGATAATTCAAGCATTTTTAAGAAACATATAAATATAATTGAAAGTCGACTTACAATGAAATAGCTTTAGAGCATAATTTTCATCATATAATAAAGAAAAAATACACATTACTATAAAATCTTTAATTTAAAATTTTAATATTTCTCCCTCTATTGTTTTCCTAATATGCAACATATTAATTGATGTATTTATAATTCATATTGATGGATTCCAATGAATTATAGTTGGAATTTTATCATTTAATACAAATTAAAATGAAATATTAATATTAATTAATATTATTTATTTCCAATGTAGAATTTTTTTTTTCTTATTTTGAAAATTAAAGTAATACAATAGATGTTTTAAAATATACGGTGATGGATTATTCCAACAATTCTGCGTTTCATATAGATATGTCATCGATTCGTTAGTATGCTTAATAAAATAAAATAAAACATAATAAATATAATAAAATAATGATAGTAATGATTTTTTAATGTAAAAAGACATATTACCGATAAAAAATAAAATGTATGTTTATCCTTAATTTTATTTTTATAAAATTTCATTCATTATACAACTAATAATAATTTTCATAAATTTAATTATTCAAGAAATTTTATTATCATAAGAACTCTGCATTCTTTTTAATATTTTTTTTAATTTTGCAGCCAATAAATACTGAATCTCATATTATATTAAGAGTATTTAAAAAAATCACGAACTAAATATTTGTTGTTCAAAATGATTACATTAGATGGTAAATGGTAGAATATTTTTGGATCTCAGGTTTAAATAAAATAAGTTTAAAGCACACTGTAAATACACTCATGTCCATAAATTAAGGATAATTCAGAATCACACAGAAATTGAACTCTAAAATAAAAATATCACTTGTAGAATTATCACACACATCTTGAAGAAGAATATGCAAATTACAGGAAACCACCAGATGGCATGGATAGTACGTCACAATGACGAGAGTGTAAGAGAGGGGTATATAAGGAATGGTGGCAAAGAAGTAAAATTGTTCACAATCGCTTTAAAAGCCTTTCAGTGCAATAACCGCATAGTTATGGCACAAAGGAAGCATTTAGATGATTTTTTACGTGGTAGAATTATCGAACGACTGGAATGTGGACGTACCCAACTGGAAGTATCCGAGGAAGTATCGCCCAGAGTGTCCTCTCCAGGCTTTGGCAACGATTCCAAGATGATGGTAATATGAGTAGATGTAACAGCACAGGTCGCTTCCGAGTTACAATGCCGAATGAGGACCGGTATTTAGCAGTTACTGCCAAAAGAAACAGACGAAGCACAGCATCAGACCTGTCTCGACAGCTCTCTTCAACTACCGGTACGACAGTTTCAAGGCAGACCGTGTGCAGACGCTTAGGGCACATTGGTCTATATGCTCGTAGGCCTGTCAGATGTGTTCCACTTACCGCAACTCACTGTCGCCTGCGATTAACCTGGAGTAGAGAGCATGCATTGTGGACACCGTTACAGTGGTCTGGTGTGATGTTTTCCGACGAGTCAGGTTTAGTTTGCAGTCTGATTCTCGCCGGACTTTCATATGGAGAGCACCAGGTACCCGTTACCACCAAGAGAACACCACTGAACGACACCGTTACGGTGGTGCAGGATGGTTCGTTTGGGGAGGAATTATTCTTGGTTCCAGAACTGACCTGCATGTTCAGAGTGTAACAATGACAGGCCGCATCTATCGGGATGTCATTCTGGAACAACATGTACGTTTGTTTCGAGGCACCATGGGTGCTGAATTTCTGTTTATGGATGATAACGCCCGTCCTCACCGTGCAAACATTGTAGACGAATGCCTTCAATTGGAGGATATCACCCGTATGGATTGGCCAGCATATTCACCGGACTTGAATCCAATAGAGCATGTGTGGGATATGCTTGGCCGACGAATTGTAGCCCGTCAACCGGAGAGCATTGCTTGATGAGTGGTGTAATATTCCCCAAGATCAGATTGATAATTTGATACTTAGCATGCCTAGGAGTTGTAAGCTTGTATGCATCGTCCGGGAGACATGCTCCATATTAACCATCATACTAACCATCTTATACTGTATTTTGTAAGTAGGTTCTTTTTTGAAATTTGCTCCAGGGAGTAAAAATCGTAATTTTTATTCCTTATGTCAAACATATAGCATCTTTTTTGCTCTTTACCTTTAGTTTAATAAATAGACTTTACAAATAAGTCAAATTTGTTTTGCTTCTGTCTCTTTCTTTGCCTGAACTTCATTATCCTTAATTTATGGACTTGAGTGTATATTGGTAATCACTTCATGAATTATATCGACGAATTTATTTGTAAGTGAATGACTTTCAAATAGAATGAGATGAGCTGAAATAAAGTTTTGAAATCTTTAAATTTTGGAATACGCACGTTATTGTTTTATATAAAAAGAGTATAACTATAAATTTTAGTATTGGATACAGTTAAAAAAATGTTTTCCTTTTTTTCTGAATTGGAATTTTTATATATTTCTTTAATATAATTTGACATAATGGGAATTTTGCTAGAATGCGCTTCGGTAATAATATTTTTTTTTTACAAATTTGAAAGCTTAGGAAAGATTTTATAAAATTTCATGATACCTAATAAACCATCCGTATGTATATACCCATATAGATCTTTTATGAAAAATTCATTTAGAAATTATACTTTATATTTAATAAATGAAAACCTTATATTTAATAATCGAAAATATATGCGTCATGAATGTTGATATAATTATTGATTTGTTTAAGGGCACTACATGTTATTCTACATGTTATGACACTTTGTTATTCTACAGGTTGCATCAAAAATGTAAATAAATAAATTGTTTGATAAAACACTTTATTTTGTGGGATATAGTGTATATTTAATTTGTCAAAAGGCTTGAGTTGCCTAAGAAATAAAAATAAATGAAAAACCACTTTATTAAGTAAAATTAATATTTTTTTATACCATATCAATAAAATGATATCTAAAAATAGTTTTTAAAAGTTCTTAAAATATTAATTTTTAACTTAAAAATTTAAAATATATAAATAAAAATTATAAATGCCGTTTAAACAACATAAAAAAATGTCAAATGTGATAATAAATTTATTTTGAAATTAAAATAAAATGTTAAATTAAAACACGAGTAACAGGCCATTGAATAAAAATATTCCCAGAAATATTTAAATTATATTGTGTTCTTTTCAGAAAGTAAATGAGTAAAATTTACCTGATGTTTAATTAGAATTTTGTAAAACAAGTTTAATAAAACCATTTCATGAAAATAACTGTAAGCCATCACTATAGCATAAAGTCTCTTATCAACCAGCATTCTAAGCAACAAATGTATTATAACAGAACGAGATTGAGGCTATTGTCAAACAATTTTTATAAACACACACTAAAGTCATATATATATATATATATATATGTGTGTATATATATCTATATATATATTATATCACTTAAGAGTGTATATATATTTATCACATTATACAGCACATATATATAATTGCATTACATTATCATAGATAGTTTTCATTTTCTTCTCAACCACGCTAATGCTAAACTTTTAAAATTACATATAACAAGATTAACTCAATGGTTTCAAGGCATTTTAGCAATATAAGAAATTGCCTAATACAAGCAACTAAGTTTTGAAAAATTTAATTAAATATCCTAATAGAATGTTACTAGAAATATATTGAATTAAATCGTTTATAAAAGTATGCATTAATAGTTTTTAAATTAAACATCTCTTATTAGTCAGCCTATTAATAACTGGAGAAGGCATAGAAGCATCTGTGCAGACTACAGTGATATGTATCCAACTCTATTCTTGTTCAATTCAAAAACGTCACTTAAATGAACGGATATATCCTAAAATGTATTTTAAGTTAATCATTGTATTTCTACGGAGAACGCAATTTGTTTGGGGATTTCGCATTCTCAATAAAATTTGAATATTTCTAAGCTTAGAATGCACTTATCTAAATTTTGTGAGTGCCGACGAATAGGACGGCACTACATTTATTTTTTTTATTTATATCTTATTCTATTGTTTAGGGTCATTTTATTGATAGTTTAATTTTCTTAACGTTGTCCCTTTCACCAGGATTATTGCTTTGTTGAAAAATAGTTGTTGAAGTTTCACATTAAGTATACAGTTGCAATAAATTTTAATGTGACTTCAATCCAATTGACAAATTTATCAAAAATCCAAAGGAGTCTTTAGTTGGATAACGTAAAGAAACAAATTACTTCAAAATCAGTCAAAACCTTATTTTAGGTATAAATAATAACAAACAAAACGTTATTTCATGAAACGCATAAAAAAAATCGATTCCGCGCTATGTTTCTGAATCTTCTAACGACGTTAGAGACCACTTGGGCGAAACGTCGCCTCCAGCCAATGGTTGAGGGAGATGGCTTTTAAACCCACTCATCCTTTTTAATTTTTAGAACCGCGAAAGAGACAAAACTATTTAAGGCAAGCACCTGCATAAAATAAAATGGGACGATGGTGAATTACCTTACGAGTACTTACGCAATATTTTGACGATTATCATGGAAATGTTTCCCTATATTTATGTAAAAGGATTAAGGAAAAAGAAATTTTTAGAATTTTTAACGAGTAAAGAAATTTTGAATTTAGATGACTATGAATGCCCCAAAGTAAATGATTTATCACCATTGAATTTATTGTGCCCTTTTAACATGAAAGAAATTTTAACCGTTGTGCTGTCTATAAAGCTAAAGTATTCACCAAGTTTTTAGAAACTATATAAGTTCACATTTTAAGACAATTCTTTTTCTCGAATCTAGAATGTCTGCCTGCTCACACCACCAATTGGAACATCTAAAACTGATTTCAAAAATTAAATCAAAAGGATATATTCTTAAAAAATGTCCAAACAGTGTTATTAAATCTTTGTGTGAATGTGCCCTGAATGTGCTTCAAGGAAACGTACCCCTTTCTAAGAAACAAAAGAATCAATTAGCCCCTTTTAAAATAATTTTAAGAAAACTTTCTGATAAAAACTACCACTGTATAAAAAGAGAAATATCTTGGTTCAACGGGGAGAAAGATTTTTATTCTTGCTATTACCAGCTGCGATTTCAATAATTACATCCTTGATCCATGGAGTACAGTAGAAAATTGATTTTGTTACCAGAAGATCGCTTTGAAGTAGCTGACCAATTAACTGACTTAGATAGTAAAATGCAAGGAATAATTCGGATAAAGGGTTTACCAGAGAGGAAAAAGATGAATCATTATTTACAAGTTTTATAAAAATTTGTTAAAATGCATCATCCCCGACAAGAACGAACAGAAGAAGATTCAGAAAAGGACGAAGTCGTAAAATCTAATTCTGAAAAAGAAGATTTCATTACAACCAAAATTTTAAAAGCTGCTCCTCTTCGATACTTGAATACTACAAGGAATATTTTGGACTGTATAAAAGAGAAGCCTTCCATATTATCCTGGACACCCGATGGAGAAATCGTTTATAAAGGAAAACATTTACCTCGAACTAATATTGTAAAATTAGTTGTAGATTTACTTCGAAATCGGAAACAATCTCCAGTAGGCTCGAAAGAGTTTCATTTAGCATTGAGAAAGGAATGTACCTGCAATGCATCATGAATAAAAATTTTTTTTAGACTAATTCAATATTAGAACATAAAAATCTAAACGAATGCATGCAAAACGAGATGATTGGATTTCACTTTGATAAAAATAAAAGAATATTTATATTATTTTTGCGTGTGTGTTCATTTACCAGAAAACAAAAAATACATATAATTTGTTAAAAATAAAAATAATTTATTTATAATATCTTTACTAAAAAATATGTTATTTAGCAATAATTTCATAATTTTTATTTTTCTTCATCTAAAATTACACTACAAATGGATGAAAGATTTGTTGATTAATTAAATTAAAATTAAAAAATATGCATATCTAAACTGATAGGTATTTCAATGCTATCAATATTTGAAGGCAATTCTATCTTATCTGAAATTGGCAAGAGGTACATGTTATCAGCATTCTTTAAAAAAAATGGTTATATACTAGAAATTGAGTTGAGTGATTTTCTTATATTCTTCTTACCTAGAAAAAAACCCCGATTTGTTCGAAAAGGACATATGTACAGATTTTTCTTTAATGATAAAAGTTTTTGAGTAAGAAAAACATGTTAAAATTTAATGTGTTAAAAATTTAATGTTAAATTTTACATGTTTAATTTTGCATGTCTTCAATACATGTTAAAATTTAAATGTCAATGAAAATATTGTTTTATAAAATACTTGGATAAAAAAAATATACACATTAATTTTATAAATATAATACGGTAATGCGTGTATTTAAATAGAATGTAATAAATCGGGGGGGTTTCTAGGTAAGAAGAATATAAGAAAATCACTCAAAAAATAATAAGATACATAACTTTAACATGCTTATACAAATAGATTCTGAAAGAAAGTTTTCTGTTGAAATTTGTGTGTGTGTATTTTATGCTTTTCATGTTATACAAATTCTTTAGTTTAGTATAGTAATATTTATTAGTATTGAACAATTATTTGTGGGAAAATTTAACAAATGTATCTCCGAATAAGTACAAGATTTTGTGTATTACAGTAAAGGAAATAATAACGTAGGTGAAAATTATTGGTGAGATAATTAGAAATATGCAATATTTGTGAAATAAGATAGGTTAAGAAATAAATTAGTGTAAGTTTCTTATAAATATAATATTTTAATTATTTTGTCTTACAAAATCAGAGTCTGTGTTTATTTCTAAATGTTTGAAAAAAAATGTATGCTAAGACATTTTATTTATTTTTGTATCAGCAAGAAGTTATACTGTTTATCAAAATAGAATCGAGTATAAAAGAAAAAAATATTAGAAAAATAAGCGAGTTGAAAGAAAATTTTATGCCTATTTTAATTAAAGTACATTTATGTTAAAAAAATTCTGCATTTAATTAATTGGTTAAATATATAAATTCAAAACATTTTACTCGGAGCTTAAACTATTCCTGGTATATAATCTTCAAAAAGTAAACATATTAAATCTTTCAATACAAATGCTGTGCAGTATTTAATATTGAGTAGAACATTTTAAATTAATATAGTATTTTAAAAAAAGAAGTGTGAGACATTTTTAAGGAAAACTTTAAATGCCAAACAAAGTTTCGGATAATTAAATTTCTAATGAAGTGATAAAAAAAAATGTAGTAACACACTACGGAAAAATTATAAATTTAAAAAATAACTAAATTCCTTTACAAAAATAAATTTTGTAAAATATAACAAATGCATTCGAAATAAAAAAAAATGGAATTAAAAGTTAAAAATTTATGAAAAAGAAAAATTAATTTTACGAAAAAATACAAATAAATTCTTTTACGAAAATAAGTTTTGTAAATTAAAATAAATTTTGAAAGAAGCAATAATAAAAATAAAATCCTCTATGAAAAAGAGAAAAAAAAATTAAGTCAAATTGAAATAAATAAAAGCAATTTTAAAAAAAAAAATATTTTGCAGAATAAATGAATAAAATAATAAAAATTTAAAAAAAATTTTGCAAATAGAAAATAATTTTCTATATAATAATATAAATTTGCAAAATATTCCAGTAAAAAAAGCAAAAATAATCAAATTTAATACGAATAAATTCCTTTACTAAACACATTTTATAAAATAATCTAATAAAAAAAGTAAGAAGAAATCCAATTAAAATAGTTTCATATTCCGCTTATCTTATCAGTACAGTCATCACGTAATTCCTATCTCTCCCCTTCTTTTCCTATCTTTTAGTACAACATTCCGACGTTGCCACCGGGGAGAAAGTTTCTAAGGGGGGAGCCCGTTATCTACCAAAAATACCCTCTTCTAACACAATGACTTCTCGTCACTTCAGGTTGCGCGCACTTCTCTAATGACGTCAGTGATGACGTACTTCCGTCTCCTATAGTGCCATACCTACTATTCACGAAACATCAGGGCTGAATTAGCAATCCTAATTTAGGGAATTAAAATCTCGCGAAAGTATTTTGAATTTTAATAATTATAAGGTTTGGTTCGTATACATTAGTATTCATTTTTATCTTGATTAAATAAATTTCTTTAAACCATTATAAATTTAGTTTCCTATTTCTGCATTACTTTTCTTTATCTTTTCAAAATGTTTTTAATTTAAATTAATATTTATAAAATATATTTTCTAAATAATTTTTTTAATAAAAATTACAGATATAATATTCATTTTTATTACATGGAAATTATATTTTGGATGATAATTAAAATATCTACATAAGCTTTTAAGGTTTAGTTGTACAAAAAATGTAACGTAAATGTGTGAATATTTTTTAGTAGAATTCTATTGCATTTAACTTTTAAATAACATGGCTCTTTAATTTATTCTGTGTTAAATTGATTTAAAAAACGTTTCAAATTTATAAAATATTTCCTCATTACTTATATTCACATATATTTAAGTAAATATAACACATTTAAATAAATATAATGTATTAATATCGCTAATAATACATTCAAATAAATATATTTATTAATATCTTTGAACAGTACATTTAAATAAATTTACACGTAAGTGTAGAGATGAAAATTTAGGAGTTAAGAAATTTTGAATTTGAACTACACATGAGTAATTTTGTTCTCTGCAATGTAAAATATAATTGCAAATCTGCTTTCACCAATTCGGTTGATAAATAATTTAAATTTATTTAACAAGAAATCATTTTAGACAAAATATTTATTACTATCATGATACGGTTCGATAAAATAATTGCAAAAAATAAATAATTAAATAAATAATTAGCTTATTTATTTGTTTTTGACATTTCAATTATGTTAATTATTTTAAGCGGTTGATCTATATGTGAAGCATATTCTACGTTAAAACCTCTTCATTTCTAACAATCCAAAGGAAACAAATAATCAAGCAAGGAATCTGTATTCAGAAAATTTTTAAGAATATGATTTCAACAATACACATTACTACATATTCACTAAATAAGTTATATTCAATAAATTTCTAATTCAAAATAAAATGAATACAATCGTCTTTCATAGCACGATGCATGAGTTAAACATGTCTCTCGGTATACTTCTGATGAGAAAAATGCATGCAAGTAAGACCTGATTCTTTTAAAATATGTATATGAACTTGTTTGTTATCTTAAATGAATATAGATAATTTGAAAAATAAATGTAATTTTAATAAATTAATAATAAATGCAATTAAAGAAATTTTAATAAAAGTTTAGATTCCTTATTGCAAAACTACGTAAAACGGAGTCGTATTTCAATTTGCTTCAGTAGTTTGTTCATTTCTAGCACTGAAGAAACCGTTTTAATACACATGGAACCAAGTTTGATTAAAAGGAATTAATTTTAACGAATTTTAATTATGCTTAGTTTATCTTGATGGATAATCAAAATCATTAAATAAAAATACAGAATACTAAAATGTAAATTTTTCATTCTTAATTTTAAATTTATAAATCACCTTGTTATGCTATAATAGCAACAATGCAAGAAATGCTCAACATTTGGAAAACATTAAGTTAATAAATTTCAGAACTGGGTCATTCCTTTTCAAATCAACTATTTGACTTCACCACATTTCAGATTTTTGACAAATGTGGCTCAGAAGCTGCCTGCATGTATTAAAAAAGAAAAATATAGAATTTTATTACATATGAGCAACCCTTTTGTAAGATTCAATCAGGTTAAGTTCTTAAACCTTCATCAAAATCACATGACAGCATTCAAATCATTATTGATCTTCTAATTAAGCTAAAAAAATTAATGTCATCATTTTTTAACTTTTAGAGGGATTTTCTTCTTAAATAAAAATAAATAATAATATTCTAACTGCACAACTTCAGAAATTTCAGCTATAAAAAAACTTATTATAAAAATTTATTCGATTCTTATAAGTGTAAAAATTTAGATTTCTAAAGAGATGATGATATTTAATTCTACTTCACAATAATTTTGGATTTTATCTTTTCCTATAGCAAAATTAATTGCATCAGTAGCTGATACGTTAGATACAACATGTAGAAAATGAGCTATTATCAGAAACTACGCTCTTCTCATACATAGAATAGTAAAAAAAATGATGGGCACATATGCCTTTGCCAGTTTGAAGTAAACATACTCGTTACTTGGCGGCAGTATACTTCAGTAATTCATTTTTTAATTTTCCTATTGATTTGTAAGAGATTCTTCACTTTGTTTACTTTCGTAGCACGATACATGAGTTAAGCATATCTCTCTGTATACTTGTGATGAGAAAAATGCATGCAAGTAAGGTCTTTTAAAAAAGATATATAGGAATTTGTTTGTTATGTTAAATGGATATAGAAGGTTTTGGAGCATTGTATACAATACATATGCGACATATATTGTAACATAATATTATTTATCTAACCTACTTATCCAAATAAAAATTACTTATTTAATCTCCTGCATTATGATAATCAGCATAAGGTAGCAAGTTAGATAAGTAATTTTTATTTTAATGAACAGTCAATTAGGGTAATTTCAGGGTTTTGTATATGCGTAATATGTAATGGTAGCTTGATAACTTTTCGGACCTATCTATAATATTAATAAGAAGAGAGGAAAAAATGGCTTAAGATTTCTTTAAAATCTAAAAAATATATAAATTTAAGGTTTTTAAATATTTGTTATTTTAATTCTATCAATAAATATATTTCCTTTATATTTTATTAACTAATGAACTATTTATACCATATTAATTATTATTATACATATATTGTTTGTGTATTTTAAATGTATTTTACTACTTCTATATTTTAATAGGTATAATTTATGAGCTAAATTTTGATGTATTGCTAACAATGTTAATTAAGGAATTGTGTGTACCACATTAAGCATTATTTCATGAATTATTTGTATGTATAATACAAGCGTGTTTTAATGCTTCATTGTTTATGATAGATAGAATTTATCTATGTGTAATAACGTATCTTTGATTAATAAATAAATGTAGATTAATATTAAAAGTCTATAACTGTCTTTTTGTGGAAATGCTTGTGAAAAAAGGGTCAAGTGATAATGCAGCACTCTTTCCAGCACGAAAAAACACGGAATTTTTTTAATTTGAAAGTGGGTCATTTGGAATGTTAAGAGCCACTGTATTAAAGCAAAGATTTCATTTGAGAGTGTCAGTGTAACAATGGTTGTATTGCTTAAAAGATAGCCTGGCTAAAGTTTTTCCCAACAAACATTTAAACTTGCTGGTCTTGTTTCAGCGGAAGCAGATGCAACAGAGATAAACAATCAAAAACACGAAATTATTTCCTCAAGCCTTTTAGTGGTAAAGACCCCTTTTCTTGTTTGTCAAGTAATATATAAAATATTCTTAAAGTAAAATTTTTTAGTAGATCGAAGTATACTTTATCTAATGGCTGAGATATGCTCAAAGAGCCAAAACATTATGACCACCCCAGCGGACACTGTTTTGCAATGAACTCGCCTGGATGACGTGGAAGGCACGTGATCAAGTGGAAGTGGTATTTAACTGCTGCTGGAGAATCTGAAGAATCATTCGTTCACTTACTTCTGTGTGTGATGGGAAAGGATGCGGATCTAATATAGATCTTTGATAGAGGGCAGATTGTAATGCTCGAAGGCTCTTCGTTGTCCTCTCCATTGGTGCAATAGCCCTATGGTGGGCCAAGGCTGTCTGCCTGCTGGCAGATGATATTCTTCCTTCTTCATTTTTTGTAAGCCAGAGGTCTCGCATCACCTAATATAATATAAACTATTTTTATAGAATATATGAAAAATAGATTTCTGGATAATTTTGCAGGCGAAATAACCGGAATTTGTGAAAAGTATTAGAGAAAATTTTTTCCAAACGCTGTTATAATCACCATCTAATTATAGAAATCAAACAGTAGCTACGCATACCGCCAATGAATTACGAAAGGAAGTTTTTTAATTGATAAAACAATCGCGCATAAAAACCCTTCTGTTTTCATTCAATTTTCATAAAATTTTAACACATATTGATCATATATTCATATCACCTAATGTAATCAAAGTAGATTTTTTTTTTTTAATGATATTATGATTAGAAATTTGATTATACCAACAATATTTATATAGAAGTTTTTTAAAGTGATTCCTTAAATTTGAACAATGAAACATGGATCCGAAAGTGATGGAATAAGTAGTATGCTTCAAGGATGGAACATCATAAAATACTGTATTCATAACCACAGTCACCAGATAAAATTTATACAACTTCATTTTGAGGAATAATTTTGTGGAAACTGTTTACTGTAAGTAAGTTTTAAGTAATAAATGAAAAACTAGAACACCAACTACTATTTCAATGAAAAAGAAACAATTGCAGAAAGTGACTACAGACTTCAATTTTGTTGCATGCGTCATATCATTCATAGGCATTCCATTTTTACTCTAATCCATTCCGATGCCATGGTCACGATGCATTGATATCAATTAGCTGAATATGCATTTGAGTATACCTGCATTTTGTTAGCCTGAATATGAGTATACCTGCATTTTGTTAGCCTGAACATGAGCATACCTGCATTTTGCTAGCTTGAATATGAGTATACCTGCATTTTGTTAGCCTGAATATGAGTATACCTGACTTTTGTCCGCCCTTTGGACATACCACTAATTGCATTCTATTATGTATCATAGTTTCGAATCTGTTATTTAAATAATAAGAAATTCTTTCACGCATGTCTTGTAAATTTCATTTACATCATACATTCTTCATAATTATTCAACATTTTAGTTTTGTAGAAGATGCAATTCTTGGGTTTCCAGATGATTTAAAATATTTAAATGGGAATACCGTTGTAATACAGAAAGGAGCAACTATAAGCATTACATGCCGTTTAAATGGTTTAAAGGAATTTCCTAGATGGACAGCTCCTAATCTTCAAAATGTGGAAGTGAGAGGTAAAAAATGCTTTAATGTATTAACGCTTTAATGTTATTTCTTCAGAGTATAAAATATTTTATCAATTATTGTTTTTTAATTCAATATGTTCACAAATATTTAATAATAGTACCTTTAAAATATATTGCCCCACAAATATCCTAACACTATCAATTACTTGTAAAAAATATTCTAAGTGTTATTTTTTAAACATTTCTTACGTAAAGGAAAATAATAAAGTATGAATATTAAAAAAGATTGTAAAATAATTACAGATAGTTTTTGAAATTTTAATTAAAAACGAATTCCAAGTTAAAAAAACCCTTCAATTAATGTTATCAGACAAGCATTAAAATATTTCATATTTTGGCGATATCACTTTTAATAAAAAATCCGTTACAGTCACCAGGCCCTCCTAAAAGCGTACGTTATTTCTGATCATATATGCCGTTTTTGATGAAACGTAAAATGAAATAAAGCAAGAAGGTAAATGTTTTAAATAATAATTATAAGGGCAAGTAAGCAATTTTTATATCAAACTCTTTAAAAGGCTTAAATTTAATTTTTTACAATGACACTATTTCCAAAATGTAATTATCTAGCCACGTTAATGCCCAAATTTTGTACGGTTTCTTTCATTTGCTCCATTTTGCCATTAGAAAACAGATGATAATTATGTGTAAGATTTTAAATAATTAAAAGTATATAATACCACTTTGCAATATATTACATTCATGAAAAATGTAAATATTTTTACAGGTATGGACCATCATACAGTGTTTATGCTACAGAGTATGTTTCTAATATAAGAGAAGAACATAATGGACAATACAAATTTTATAGCAGTTCTTTTCAAAAGAAGGTCTTCAATGTTCGTCTTTGTTTCTTAATTCATGTAATATTTCTCTGAAAGTTCTGTTAAATTAATATCATTTATTAGCTAATTATCAGCTAATCACGCTTATGTAGTACCTGAAAATTCTCGTAAATCAACCATTTTTTCTCTGAACGTGATGAATCTTTCATGTGTAATATTCCAATCAGTTCGAGGGTGGTTCAGAAATGTGAATATTAAATGACCAATATTTTTCCTTTTTCGCTAAATTTCTGTATCTCAAGCGTACTGAAATTTTTTGGAAATGGAAAGTTGTTTCCTTTACAAGTTCCTTCTGAATTATATTTTGCATGATCAGTGTGAATCAATGCAAGCAGATCGCAACTTATGTATTCTTCAGATCCTAGTGGAATTTTTATTAAAGACGCACATGTGGTTAGTTGAAAAAATGAATGCCAAAATATTTCTATCCCAGGTTTTTAATTCACTGATCGATATTTGTACATATGCATTACATTTAACATTTTAATATAACAGTAAATGCCCTATGTTTTTACTTATAGCATTATATATTATTGTTTCTTTTAATTTTTCTTAAATACTTATTTATTCTAAATCTCTTTTATTACAGCAATGTGCCCACATTTAAATGAATCTGAAGGCATGCACATATCATATACAGATAACTTAAATGAAGGCAGTATCCCAGCATTCCATTGCTTGCCTCCCAGGTGAGAATCGGAATCTCACGCACAACATGCGAGAAAGGAGTGATCCTGTGCCGAGATGCATATGTGAGTTGAATTTTAGTTTTGATTGTTAAGTGAAAATTATTTCCTTTGAAAAATATTAATTTCAGTAGTTTTTAGATAATCAATTGTTAAAAATGCAATAACAATAGTTACAAATAAAATACTTTAGCTTCAATATTGTAAGCGTGATCTGTACCGTAACCACCATGAGAAAAATTCTGAGAAATAATATCTAAGACCTTGTTCTTAACAATGCAACACAGTTCATTTGTTTTTATATATTTTGTTGCATCTGCCGAAAATTGGACTTTTCTTAATTACATTAACCTCTGTATTTAACTAAAATTTTCTTTTGTTGTTAATATGACTCATCTTCAGTATCCTGCAGAGCATTTCGGACATCCCATGAGTAATCTACTCATGGATGGAGGGAAAGGGGCATCTTTTGTAGTGATGGAGCATCCGTATATTGAAATCTGATTTACCTCCGATTCTCTAAAAAAGTAGATTATGCCTTCCGTGTGAATTTTTAGGATGAACTAACCAGCATTTGCTTATTGTACGGATAAAACCCCAGAAAAATCTCATGTGGCTGTCCAGATAACGAGGCAAGATGCTGAACATCACAAACGCTTTTGAAGCTCCTATTTTTTGAAATAGTGTCTACAACAATGCCTCTAGCGTATTGTATCGCAATCCTAATGTTCGAGGCTTGATGACCGAGTGTCTGGCGTTCGGTACCACAGGTTTCGAGTTCAAATCACCCACATCATACCAAATTTGTAAAGGGGCAACTCAGTTCTAGGCACAGTGATGTGATGTGGTGTAGTAGTAGTAGTAGTAGTAGTAGTAGCCCTAATGCTCACCAGCGGCGCACATTACCAATGAGCCACGAAGCGGGCATATTTTTTTTAATTCTAAAAATTTATTTAAATGTAGCTTTTCAAGTAATATACACAACTTTCTGTTGTAGGGTGTCTACTGTTATTATTGTGATGTAACGTACACGTTTCCTCTCTACAACACTCAGACACGTACGGTTATACTTCAAGCTATTCAAATTGCAACACCATAAAGAAAAAATTCAAATGCCATGAAATATTCATCATGAAAAGTAGCAATGAAAGCATATGCAAATGATTAGAATTTCAACAGGCACTCGACTTCATGGTGCCTGTGGCGCAACTTATAAGCGCTATATAAGGGAATAAGAGAAAACTGTTTTTAGGTGCTGGAATTGCATTTACATGCAGAGTTTTGCAATGGTAACATCAATATACCTCCTAAAAGAATATAGGCAGCATCCATTGAGCCTTTTTGAGCTTAACACAGAAGGAATTGTAATTTATAGAAATTACTGATTATTTTTCCGAAAATTAGCCTTGTGTCGGACGTTATCAAACCACAGTGAAGCGGATATGGAATCAATCCATGAAGGAATGACGGAGAGATCTATGGGAACGATTACACCAACCTGGAGACAGGCATATCGTGTACATGGAACTAACTGCTATCACTGAAAATTTTAAGAAGCATATCGCAAAAATTAGATCCGTTATTCAACATTAGTGCTAAATCTCTGAAGGCTTCGATTTCAAGAACACAATGCAAGACCACACACAATGTTTAACAATGCTTCTTCCATACCAACCAGATTGTTCATTGCATTGCTGCCTTGGACTGCCGGTTCTTTGCATCTGTCTCCTTTGAACACGTCTGGTCAAGGACTATCACTGTTTGACAATGTGTGGAATCTGCATGGACTGGCATACCCTAAGAACACATCCAAAGGTTTTTTCATTCAATGCTAATGCACATAGAAGCAGTTATTGTCAGTCTTGGCTGCAACACGAACACCAATTTTTTTGTGTTACTCAACTCGAATGCGACTCCATTTGCAACCTTTTCAACTTTCTGTTTCATATTATTGGTCTAATAAATTTGCCTTATGTATGTCTTGTCCATGGTATTGCATTCTGATTGGGCAGCAGGGTATACGAAAACTGTGAATAATGAATTTGTGAAGCAACTAATTTATTGTTCAAGATTTTTCAAATTATTTAATTCTAAAATATTCTACTTCTGTAATTTATAATCAAGGAATTTGTATTTATTTATTTTGCTCAAAATTTTAATTATAATTTTTTTGTCCCTGTAATACCTCTGCTGTTTTATAAAAATTTGTTGTCTTTTATTTCATTCTGTAGTTCCGAAGGGCTGTTTATATTCTCTCTTTTTCAAATTGTGCCGGAAAATGTGGTGCCTAATATGGACGATATATTTTCAGATATTCTGCCATTTAATTTTACATTGCAACTGACGAAGGAGGGTTGAGGATTAGTGGCATAGAAACTGCTAAATGCGGCAGTGACGGATAGGCAAATCTCCAGAGAGCAGTGTAAGTAGTTTGCCTTATTTCGCTGAGTTTTGTAAACGAAACATTGTGAATTTTGACAAATCAGGGTCATTTTTAACTAATTCAATTTTTTAAAAAAAGTTTAAAAAGAAATGTCAATACATGATACACACATAAATCTGTAGCTTATATTGTTAAGATTTAATCAGTCTTATCTACATGCTAATACTACTGTGCCCAAAAGGTAAAACCAATTTTCAATTTAAAATTCCTGGTGCATATGGAATTTCAATTTTTTTTTTCTTTTTTATGCACTGTCCATGACATCTGTGTGAAATTTGACTTTCAAATATTCAACTGATTTCGGCAATTTTTGAAATGTCTGAATTAATTGAGCAAGAACTTGAATTAAATTTTGTTTGCGGAAACGTATAGAATGTTGCAGAAGGCATTCGGTGAGCATTCCTATATAAGAAAGAAATGTTTAGACGTGTTATAAACAGTTCAAAGAAGGCAGAGAACGCGTTAAAGACGAAGAGTCCTCTAGACGAAAAGGAACCTCAACCGACGAAGCTCACGTTCAAAAAATTAAAGATTTGATGCTTGCAAACCTTCTATTTACAATTATGTGGAATTATGATGATGTTGGAATTTCAAAAGGATTGGTCAATTCCATTTTGGGCCTCAAACGCATCAAATTTCGGTTGGTACTGAAATCACTGAATCCGCCAGCTCACAATGCATTGATTCTTCATAACGTTTTCGCCAAAAATGAAACCCATATCATTCTAAAACCACCGTATTCACACCGTGCGACTTCTGGCTATTCCCTAAACTCAAAAGAATCTCCGAGGACACACCTTTGAGTCGATTGAAGAGATTCGACGTGAATCGGAGCGCGCCTTGAAGGCCCTCCCTGCCGATGACTTTTTAGCATGCATTCATGATTGGAAAAAAAGTTGGTTTAAATTCATTGTGTCCGGAAGGGATTACATTGAAGGCAATAAAATAAATTTTGTACAATAAATAAAGAGTTTTTGAAAAAAAAATAATTGGTTTTACTTTTTCGGTACAGTAGTAGATAAATTATTGCTATTTCTTTGTCCGTTTCGTCATTACTTTTTTTTCGTTCTTTTAAACATAAAAATTTTTTAAATGCTTAGTAACTAGCAAATAAGTATGAAAACATTTATGTTAAAAAAATAAGTAATATGCCTGATGACACAGGTGTCGGGTTCGTGTCCCGGTGGTGATAGGGATGTTTGTAGTGTTTCGGAATTCACATTATACCTTACGGTCCCGGTCTAATATGACAGTAGAACGTTGGGCTTAGAGCAGACATTCCTACCCTGTAAAAAGAAAACGCCTCTTGTCTTGAAATCTGCCAGTAGGCAGACGGCCTTGGCCCATCATGAAGCTGTTGTACCAATGAAGAAGAATACATGATGTTTTTATTCTTTAAAGATTCATTCTAAATAATTATATAGTTTATGTGTACCATATTAATTATAATAACTATTTATATCTAAAAAGCAAAAGTTTTTGAAATTTTTTTTTTGTTTTTTTCATTTAGTAATTTCGTAAAATGTTATTTCGAAATCAGATAGTTGTGATAAAGATGATGGTTTTTTTCCAATATATAGTGTATATTTGAAGATGAATATATTTGATTTACAAGAAAAAAAAAGCATCTTATATTCATGTGGCACATCTTCCCAATTTGCATTTATATTGTTACATCCTAAATGTAAACTGCTATCCATTTAGTGATTCTTAACAATTGAATTATGTAGTGAAATTTGTTAATAATTTTTTTAAAGATTAAAACATTTATTTACTTATTCTGTTTTAATATTAATAATTTTTACTTACTATCATCTCTAAAGGTATTGTATTGAACTTAAATAAATATCTTTTAAGATGGAGTTCAGATACTATATTTTAAAAAATTGTTCGTAATTTTGTAAGCGACATTTAATGAATTTATTTGAAGAATATATAACAAAATTCAGCTCCTTTCTACGCAAATTTCTTAAATGTATTAAAAACTTGAGATAAGTCGTGATTTATTACAAGATAATTAATAATCGTTTTTTTAAATCCTCATTTTGTAAATCATTCTTTTGTAAAGCAAAAAAAAAGTTAGTAAATATCTTTATATTTATCATGACAAATAAACTAAAGTGCAAAATATCCCTCCTTTCTGTGTAGCATTTTTGGAAATTATATATTATCTACACTGAAGAGACAAAAGTCATGGGATACCTCTTAATATCGTATCGGCCCTCCTTCGCCCGGCGAAGTGCAGCAACTCGACGTGGCAGGGGACTCAACAAGTCGTTGGAAGTCTTCTGCAGGAATATTGCGCCATGCTGTCTCGATAGACGTCCATAATTGTGAAAGCGTTGATGGTGCAGGATTTTGGGCACGAACAGACCTCTCGATGATGTCCCATAAATGCTCGATGGGATTCATGTCGGGCGATCTAGGTGGCCAGATCATTCGTTGGAATTGTCCAGAATGTTCTTCAAACCAATCGCGAACAGTTGTGGCCAGTGACATGGCGCATTGTCATCCATAAAATCCCATCGTTGTTTGGGTACATGAAGTCCATGAATGGCTGCAAGTGATCTCCAAGTAACTGAACATAAGCATTTCCAGTCAATGTTCGGTCCAGTCGCAGAGGACCAAGTCCATGAAAAAAAACAGCCCACACCATTACGGAGCCACCACCAGCTTGAACAGTGCCTTGCTGACAGTTTGGGTCCATGTCTTCGAGGGGTCTGCGCCACACTCGAACCCTACCATCAGCTCTTAAGGCTCGTTCCCACCAAGGAGAAACGTGAAGATTCAAGAGGCAAGCGACAAAATTTTTCGACCCCTTCACAGCGAAACGTCAGAAATAGCATTACGCCTAGTGAAAAACCGCTTCGAGTTGAAAGTTGGGGAACTCAAGCGGCGAACTGCAAACCGGTTTCAGGCGACCGCGGTGAGGCTAGTGATTGGTCAAATTTTTCGCTTGCATCTTGTCGCCTTGGTGAGCATGAGCCTTTACCAATTGAAATCGTGACTCATCGGACCAGGCGACGGTTTTCCATTAATCTAGGGACCAACCGATATGCTCACGTGCCCACGAGAGTCGCTGCAAGCGATGTCGTTCTGTCAGTAAAGGCACTCGAGTCGGTCTTCTGCTGGAATAGCCCAAGAAAGCCAAATTTCTCCACACAGTTCTAACAGACAAGTCCCTTGTACGTCCCACATTGATTTCTGCGGTTATTTGACGCAGTGTTGCTTGTCTGTTAGAATTTACGATTCTTTGCAGACGTCGCCGGTCTCGGTCGTTAAGTGCAGGCGGTCGACCACTGCGCTGTCCATGGTGGGATGTTATGCCTGAAATTTCATACTCTCGGCACACTCTTGACACAGTGGATCTGGGAATGTTGAATTCCCTAACGATTTCCGAAATGGCATGACCCATGCGTCTAGCTCCAACTAACATTCCGCGTTCAAAGTCTGTTAATTCCCGTCGTGTGGTCATCATCACGTCAAAACCTCTTCACATGAATAACTTGAGCAGAAATGAAAGCTCTGCGAAAGCACTGCGCATTTATACCTGTTCTACGCGATGCTTCTGCCATCTGAAAATTTGCATATTGCTATCCCATGACTTTTGTCACTTCAGTGTATATGTGTATTGTTATCATTGTAAAAAGAAATATCTTTTAGATCAAGTGCGCATGTTGGCTTTAAGTAAGATTAAGGCTTTAATAACTTCCAACATTGCATAAACATAGCTTTATATCATTAGCAAATTTTCAATATCTCTAATGCAATAAGAATTTCAAACAATATACAAACTTAGTTCATCAGAAATTTACATTAATATTAAGCAAATTGAACACTACAGTGGATTTAATGTGCAACTCATGCCAAATATGTTGTCATTTTGATTCAAAATATCATCGGCAGCCTAATTCCCTTTCTTTAGTCCGCTGGCATATTTATTTTGCCACTATCTATTAATACACTTTGGAACTTTTTTGATGTCGTACCGTTTCCCCTTCTTCAAATATCTTCAGTTCAAATTTGAACTCATTGCGACGAGTGTTTCTTTTTTACAGCATTTTGAAAGACCTTTAATTAATTATAATCACCTTGCATATTATATATATATATATACATATATATATATATATATAATATACAAGGCAATATATATATATATATATATATATTATACAAGGCGATATATATATATATATACATATATATATACATTCAAGAGCCAAAACATTATGACCACCTGTCAATAACGAGTTGGCCACCTTTGGCGCGCAACACAACTTCAACCCGTCTTGGCATGGATTAATACCACCACTTAATACCAGTTAAATACCATTTACACCTGATCACACATATATATATATATATATATAATCAGTGTATGTGGGTACATAACTCCTCTGACGTTGTACCTGAGGTTGTATGTTTCGAATTGATGTATCTATTCATGTGTGCATGTATGTCACAGCCTGTGGTTTCACTGGACAGGCTTTTATGAACAATTTGTCTGTAATGAGCACAGTTATTCTGAAATAAAGAATTTTTATTTCATATTTTCTGCTACTAATAAAATAATAAACAAACATAAAGTCTTGATATCGTTTTTATATATATATATATATTTAAAAATTCTTTAGATTTTAAGAAATGTATGCCTTTTTCGAATATTTCTGAAATTTTGTATAACAGCAGTTGTAATTTTTCAAAAATAAAGGCTTAATATTATAGTAAAAAGGGCATTAATGTTTTAAAAAAAAAAAAAAAAAACCTTTTTTTTAATGTTTCACATTTGCACACTAATGAACCAAAAAAAGGGGGGTCAAGTTTTAATTCTTTCACTTGTCTGTAAGCAAAAATTAATACATTGTTCTAATCAGTATGAGTATAAAGAACAGAATGTCGCATCGGTCTTTTCATTATTTATTGTATGTAAAAAATAAGAAGTATTCAACTTAAGAACTTTTTTTTAGTTCCAGCGATAGGTACTGGTGTACTCAATAACATAGTAAAATTTAAGACGAATCGGCTGAGTAGGTTTTTTACCCCCCTCCCTTCCACAATACGGAAAAAAAGTAGTTTCGAAACAAATGAGATATCTAAATCGGACATAAATATGTACATTACAATTAATCTACAATGCCAACACCGTACAGTAGCCCTTCTGTTAGTTCTTATTCTTCTGCTTCTTCGGATTTAGTTTTTTCCGGAGCTGTTCTGGTCTCTTTGGAGTCACTGGTGCTCTGACAATCGGCTGTATAGACTCGTCGCGTGTCACTTTTTCGGGCGAGTTGCCCCGCTTGTGGACCAATTTAAATGCCAATTACATCCCTGATTTTTAAGATAGCTGTGAAGCCTTCATTAAATGTGCAAGCAGCACAATATGTTGCGACGTCGACGATTTTTTTTTTGCCGGCAGAGTGATGCTTTGGCGCATGTTGCCCTACACAAGAATTGAAACGTTCATTATTGTTTTGTGTGTTATTACGGAGACATCTCTTTAATTGATCATCGGCAGTTAAATCCTCGTCAATCGGCTTTAATATTTCTTGAGCCTCATCATTTAGAGCAGGTGGATGCTCAAAGTAGCTTCAACTTCACTTTCAATCCAATTGCACCAAGAGTTAGGGCCTAACGGACAATATGAGTGTTGTGGATTTACATTCGTAGAGACTTTGTGATAAAATCCCGCCCATATTATATTTAAGGGAATAAAGAAGAAGAACCGAGCAGATGCATTTCTACGAACTTCTGCGCTGACCTGCTAAATGGGCTGTAGAACTTAAAATATCGTCAAACTCATTACAAAAATTTAACAGTATATTCTTAAGGGATGATACTTTCGAAATACATAAAAAAATCGATTTTTTTTTTTTTAAATTCTAGACCACCGTGTCCCTTTAAATTTAAACCATTGTTTGATGATGTATAATAATATGAAGAGAGGTAACTGATATTTCCAAATTTATTCTTTTTCGGAAAAAATAATTTCACCTTGATTACAAAACAAGAAGCTTTTTTTGAATTTATTAGATAAATCATTCTAAATTTGATGAATTCTTGAAAGATGTCCTGTAAAATTCAACCAAATCTTATAGTTTAACATTAGATGTAGTTTATAACATCTAGAAGATATTTGGATGCATTATTTCTGTTTGGGGCATTTTATTAAAGTTGAATTCTCTATAGATTTGCAGAAGCTAATTATTACTTTTTTACATATCATGATTTATGATTTAATTTGAAAAATATTAATCAAAATTAGAGTTCTTATTAAAAAAAAGGATTCTTATGAAGTTTATTATAAAACTAATACATTTATAAAAAATTAATTTAAATTTAAATCATAACCAAAATTAACCCAAATAATCAAAGTTGGTAATATTAATTTTGAATTACAAACTTTGTTAAGATTTGTTTATTGCAGTAACCCCGATGTTATTTTAATCTGCCTTCCTTCAAGAGTAGTTAAAATATCACTCTCATTATTGATACCCAATCCTCAATTGAAAAATTAAAATGGCTGAATGTATATTTTCAAAAATATTTGAAAAGATTACTTTAATAAATTTATTGACGATATCAAATAAATCTTTTAAAGAACGTGTTTCTTTTATGTATTTTAAAACTTATTCATACCTTAATTCGTGACTCCTTATCATAACGTTTTTCTGAAAAAATGTTCCAGGTTTTCACGCATGTGAAATTACTATTAGTTTCCGAGAAAATTAAATTGCTTTAGAAAAACAAAACCAGAAATTGAAAAAAAACTTATTAATTATTAATTTGCAATTTACAGAATCTGGGTATCGATTATGAAGAAGAAGAATTTGCACTTTTTTTTTTTTTTTTTTTGTTAATGCAGCTGGCAAACACTTAGACAGTTGTCTGCGATGCCTTAACTTGAAGATGAGTCACGGACGCGGAGTAACAATGCCCCCGCAACATTCTACGATCCTGTTAGACAGGAACCTAAGATTTAAGGTGGATTCCGAACTATTACATACATCCATGGCACCGCCGGGACTCGAACCCAGAAACCTGTGTTACCGAGCGCCAGAGCTAGAAAGGCCCATTCAGGCCTATAATTTGCACATATAAGAAAAGGAGATCTTTGTATTCATATCAAAAATATTTATTAATGTTTTTTAAATAGCTATATTCAAGTAGCTAAAAGATTAGCAATAGATTCCCTACACATTTGACTTTTTACAAAAATAAAATGCAGCTCTAAGTAAAGGTTACACTTAATTTTTTTCTATTGGCACAAAAACGAAGAAAATAGAGGGAATCGGGTATATTGCGAGTTTAGTAATAATTAAGGTGATTTTAAACGGTTCATTCTTATATCAATCATGAATAAATTACTCTGACGAATGAAATTATGTAGGCTTTTGTTAAAAACAACTTATAAAGATGTAAGAAGAATAATTTTAAAAAATTTTGCAGGATTTGTTTTTTTTTTTATTTCTAGAAAAAGAAATATTAAAAACATTTTAAACATTATTTCATAAAAAAATTAATTTATTTTCAATAAAATGGAAGAAAACCCACAAAAATTCTTTGAGTGTGTTTTCGTTCGAAGGAGAATATTTATTTGAATTTCGTTATAATTTCGTTCTTTTTTCGTCCAGAACATATTTAAATCAGTATCTTTTTAAACTGTTGTTGACATTATATCTTAATATCGTCTTATAAATTAGAAACAGGATATTTATATGAAAACAGTATTTTCTGTTGCTTAATAGCTATTATCAAAAAGTCCAGAATAACAAAAAAAAAAATGCTTCGTTAATCTGCCGATACGAAATATTTACAAATACTTCATGAGTGTCTTTAACAGAAGAAGCATATTCTGCACAACAGGAGTATATTCTGAAGAAGTATTACTATGCTCAAAAAGTAAAACCAATTTTCAATTTAATATTCGCAGAGCTTATGGTAATTCAATTTTTTTTTTCTTTTTTAGGTTGCTGGCACTGTCCTTGACATCTAAGTGAAATATTCATTTGTGTTTGAGTTACGCTTGGCTTTGTGAGACGATAAATCTGATTCCGGCGATGTTTTAATTGTCTGAATTAATTGAGCAAAGAACTGGCATTAACGGAATGAATATTCGTGTGCGAAAAGTGAAGCTTTAAATCTCTTGGGTATTATGTTGCATTAGGATATTGTACCTTATCACTGGGGTTCTTTTCAAACTGCTTTCAAAACTGTTTGAGGTATTCGAAGGATTATGGAATTAAATCATAAATAGATTGAACTATGCCATATGTAATGATATATGCTTAATACAGTAGGTCAATCAGTTTCAACAATAAGTATTTAAAATATAATATATCTTAATATTTAATTTGTCAATAAATTATTATGACATGTTTTTAATTTACTCACTATAACAGAATGTTCTTTATTCTATAAAGGAATAAACTATTTCAGGAACGCTTCGGGGAAACACCACGGCAAAATTAACCGAACACAACGAAAAGAAGAAAAATAATGAGGGTCAAAATTGTGTTTCACTGCGCATTGTTCAAATTTGGTTTCACGTGCCTTCTGTTTGCTTAAAATTCGCTTCAAATGCAAACGCTGTGCATGATGAGGTGCAACACTCCAATCTCTTTTGAAGCAGAACTTAGCAATGAAATTTTTAAACAAACGAAAAGAATCTGCAAAATTCGACACAGGAACTCAAATTTCTACCTAGTGAGGGAAGGCAAATTTCTTAGAAATCAATTATACCAATATGTTTAATCCTTAAAAGTTGAACTATTTCAAACCAGCCAATCTCAATATAACATTCCCGAATTCAAATGAAGTTTTTTTTTTTTTCTGGAGCTATATTTTAAGGCAATTTCACGATGTCACTGCCCTGATAAATTTGGAACCTACATTACACAATTCGAAACTAGGATGCTTCCTTTAAAATACCTGACACATAATTCACATTTTATAATGAAAACGTTCCCTTATTTAATATATCATAAAAGATGAAAAATCTTTTGTTGTCTGTCGATTGAAAGTATTTTACTGATTTGGAAAATTTCTGCCATGGAAACCAATTTAAATATATACGCCATGCAGATGAATATAAAATCTCATTTCTTTTTCAGAATTCTGATTTCACCATAGGACCAAAATATTTTACTCATTTTGATACATTTAATTGAAAAATATGCTTTACGTCCAAAGACAAATTTATACAAACACTTAGCATTTTCAAAAGGAAAGGTTTAAAAAACAAATTTGAAGAATATGTTCTTTTAGTAGATAAATAAAAAAGATAAAGAAGAATAGGAAAGTAAAAAAAAAATGTTTGAATAGATTTTACCATGCATTTAATCACTATGTGTAAGAAAAAAATGTTTGTACAGATTTTACTATGTAATTTACTATGTGTAAGAAAAAGAATGTTTGTACATATTTTACCATGCACATACATTACTATACATAAGAAAAAAATTCTACAGATTTCACTACGCACATTCATATGTGTAAGGACAAAAAATGTTTGTACAGATTTTACTATGTAATTTACCCCCAACCCCTTAAGAAAGATGCTTTCGGTAGTAAGTTAGAAATGAGATGAATCCTAACCGGGCAGTTCTTGATGTCAACACGCTGATGCGCATGTCAGAGAGCACGCTGAAGATTTGACTTAAAAGCGCGTGCATTTGACAAGAGGCTCCACTTCCGCTCTCTCTGCCGAAATTTAAAACACCTTCTGCTACTCAGTGAACTCCATCCGCTGCAGCATGGATCGGAATAATCCGCAAAGCGGAGTCGCACGCGCCAAAAAAATGCGGTTAATTACCGGCGGATTGTGGAGCGACAATGCGCAACCGGCCAGCAACCTACCTGCTGGCCGTGCCGCAGAAGGAGAACGCCTGGGCAGACGAGGAGCAGTCGTCGAAACTCCCCTCCAACCAGCGGAGCACGTCCTGCCCGAGGTGCAGCCGACCGCCAGGGAGTCCGGCTTCCCGGTGAGCCGCCTGTTCCGCCGTGTGTCGGACTACTTCCGGAGAGCCATCGCCGGGAGGAACAACTCTGGATAACATATTACTGAACTTGAAAGACTAACAAAATACTCTTTGCATGATTCCTATGTTAAAAAATCTATTCGGATTCTATTCTTTTTTTTCATTGATGGATGCTAAATCACATATAGACCTTTCTGTCTGATTTATGTAATTATGTAACAGTAGAAAAATAAAATCCAAATGGGCTAGTTCTCTGAAAAGTCCAGAATTCTCTGGCTTTCTTTGAGTTAGACTTTTTGGAGGTAAATCTCTTAAATATATATTATACAGTACGCACTTTTAGGCTAAATTACTGTAAGGCAAATGGACTGTTGCAATAATAATATAATGATTGATTTAATTCCTAGGAAACAATTAAAAAATTAACAGTAAAATGAATGTTATTGTTTTATTTAATTTCCTATAGATTTCCAGACTGCACCTTTAAGATTTGTTTGTAAACAATAAAGCTGTTTAATTAATAAATTATTTTCAAGTAGATAATTTCTAGTAATAATATATTGTATTTTTGTAAATTATTGACTGTAAAAAAAAAAAAAATTTGTTAAAAATTTTGTAAAAATATTTATTTGTATTTTGTATTTGTATTTCTGGAAAATGTGTATTTAAAGTAAGAGATAATTTGGGTATTGAAAATCGAACATAATTTGATGTTTTTGAGTTTTCAAGTTTTAACCATAACATGAATAAATATATTACAATTTTTTCAACGTTATTGCTGAGGTGATTTTTTTTACAATTATCTCTTTAGAAACTGAAGAAAAAATAATAATTAAATTATAAAAAAAAATTCTTTTTTTGGTTACTTTTTAATACGCTTTTATTAGCTTCACCTGTATGTTTGTATGTATGTATGTATGTATGTATGTTTGTATGTTTGTATGTAACTCACTTTTTGGGCTCGATTTTGGGACTGATGGCGCCATCTACTGGCGAGTCAGTCAACTGATCCGCGATCGAATTGCGCTCTTCCTATTGGCCGAAAATTTCGGTGTCTAAAAAGAGGCGGATCTCAAAGGCATAGGAGTGCGATCATGTCGAATTGCGCTCTTCCTATTGGCCGAAAATTTTGGTGGCTAAAAAGAGGCGGATCTCAAAGGCATAGGAGGGCGATCATGTCGAATTGCGCTCTTCCTATTGGCCGAAAATTTCGGTGGGTAAAAAGTATGTAAATTTAGCGGATAACCGGCCAAGTGGAAAACAAAGTAAAAACAATTATACTTTAAAAAAAACTAAAAAAATATGCTTTTAGAGTTAATCAGACTAAAAGTAAAAAATAAATTAATAGTTTAAAAAACTAAAAAAATACGCTTTTAGAGTTAATCAATCTAAAAGTAAAAAATAATTGTTAACATAAGAATAAAATGACTGACGAGAAAATGAATGTCACTGTTCTAAAAGCGTGGGGTGCTTTGTATGACATTTTAAAACTAACTCTGCATTTCGGAATGAAACTAGTGAGAAATTATAACGATTGATATCGAGCACCCCACGATTTTAGAACAGTGACATTCATTTTCTCGTCAGTCATTTTATTTATGTCAATTATTTTTTACTTTAGATTGATTTAACTCTAAAAGCGTATTTTTTAGTTTTTTTAAACTATTAATTTATTTTTATTAAATTTAATCTATCTTAATTGCTTTAAACATAGCAGTTATTATTTATTAAATATAACATGGCGTGTTTGGACAATTTTAAATCTTTAAATAATTTTTTTATATTTTATTTAAATTTAAAAAAAAAAAGTTTTCATAAGTTTATAAGGCTTATGAAATGTATATTATTTGTTAACTATTTAATTAATAATATTTGATTTAATTCTAAAAATTACTCTCTTTGAAATACTCAGTGATAAAACGTTTAATAACACAAAAATTGATGAAAATGCAGTTTAAAGTAATTTCCCATTCATTGAAGTACTTGGAATTCAGTCTAAGCTATTATTTAATTCTAGAATAACTATTTTGGTTTTTTTTTTTTTTTTATTATTATTATTACTTTGGTTTTGCCAGCATTTCGCTGATTGTTTATTTCAATTGAAAGAATACTACCTTTTTAATCAGCGGGAAAAAAAATTAATGTGTTCTCTAAAATGTGTTTTTGAAACAGTTCTAAGGCAACAGTTTTCTAAGCAAAGAACAATTAAAAATAAAGTGAAATTTTTGCAAAGGTATAAAATTCCATGGTATATTTTTCCACTTAAATAAATGTTTAGTATCATTATTTATTTGTTTGCTTTAAAATATTAGATAAAGATTAAAAAATTAGCAAATAATTCCCAAACAAATAAAATTTGAATAAACATTCCTAAGTCACTTTGAGTACAAAAGCAGAAAAAATTAAGCATTAAACTACATGATAAAATTTGATTTATTTTAAACAATCAAAATTAGTGATAAAAAAACCACACATGATGAAAATAATTAAAAAGAAAATTCGTGACACTGACAGCTATTTTGTTTGTTTTTATTTATTTATTTTTTCAATTTCTACTATTAGTTCACACTCTCCCTATATATGTCTTGTTCAAATTTTTAATTGTTAATAAAATACTTTTTATTCATCCATTCAAGTTGAAATAAAAAAATTTTTAACTTGTAGTGGATGACACTGAATGTGAATACAGTTTTTTCAAATATTAATTCATTAATTAAATTTAATTTAATTTTTAATACTTTAAATAGAATTTTAGCAATTTGTAATGAAAGACGAGACCAACTGGCAGTAGCTCAATCGGTAAAATGCAAATAAAATCATTTCAGTACTTTTCACGTGAAAGTGAAGAACGCGAGTTCAATTCTTGCGAAAAGCGGTAATTTTTGAAACTTTGGCTTTAAGTAGACGTTTTATCCAAATGATTTTCTGGAGTGCGTTAGTAGTTGTGGCTTAGTGGTTAGAATGAAGGATTTTTCTCAAAAAAAAAAAAAAAAAAAAATACAATTGATGAAATTTTACTTTGCTACATAATATTGTGATTCTGTCATATATGTATATACATATTTATAATAATTGTAATTATTTAATAAAAAGTAACTAAAATAAAAATTTTCTTTGTTGACCTAAGTAGGAATTGACTTAAAATTTTTTTATATTACTTGTTTGGCTGAAGTTTTTGTTTCGAATTCCTGACTTGATTAACATGTTTACGAGACAGATTTAACTGATTCGACTCGATTCAGATAAGCAGAATTTTTTCATCAGTGAAGGAGAATAAATAATTGCTTCATACAAATTTGCAACCGAATTACTTATGGTACCGCAGGTCGAAAAACAGGAAAGTTCCGTCTTTCTCCCTCGTTTTATATAATGCAGTCAGTGCAAAACAAAATGCTTACTGATTTTTAAAAGTATTATGTACTTATTTTAGTTTGAATTGATTAAGTCTGACTTTAAACGTTTATATATCGATAAGTGATTTATTACCTTAATTAACCCACACACTCAATTTTTGGCAGCAATCTATTTTTCAATTTTTTTTCTCGCATTGAGCCGATTCGACCTCAATTTCAATAAGAAAATTTCTCTTAATTCTCATTTTAAGAAAAAGATAAATTATTCTTAATATTTGAATGTTTTTCTTCTTTGAGAGGCAGACGTTATTTCATTTAAATAGCAATTTTAAAACAGAAAACAATAATACTAAAATAAAATAAAAATTTAAAATCTGCTCGGCAAATGTCAACGTATCACGTCTGAACATTCGAGAACGGATGAATAATCTCAAGAATATAATGCAAGAGATATATGAAGCAATTGACTGGAGTACTACATGAATGGCCAAATTCAATAGCCATCGAATAGATCAAGAACTTCATGAAGAAAGAATTGTTCAAGAATCTCTAGAAAGAATATACAAAATTAAGATCAATGATGTCTTAAAAGAAGAATGAAGTATTCCAAATTATACAAGAAACGTTATCACATACTATACCCAAAAGAATATATCTAAGGTTGATAATTCTACTCATAAATGAAGAACAAAGTATTATAAATACAATAAGAAACACTATACTGCTCAATAAGCATCGGAAAATGTCAAAAGTGATAAATATGAAACTTCAAAAAGAAGGAATTGATCAACCACTACGACTTCTTATAGCCATTGGAGATACAAATGTTTAAAATCCCGACCCAAAGCAGGAAAAGTTCTTCAAAAACCATACTACAAATCCTTCAAGCAAAACCCAAATTCTCCGTAAAAATTCCTGAAGTTTAACGTTATCCATGAAGCATTTGAAGTGTTAAGGGTCCAAAGAACCATTTTCCACCAAAATTTGGAATGGAGTTTTATTTGTTTGGCCCTCATTTTCGGATGACGTCACGGATCCCTAACCAGGACAACATCATATTCACACATGATAATAATTTTAACATCATATTAGCATTATTAACAACATCATATTAGCATTTAATTATTTTATGTATAAAATAAGTACTATTTTCTGCTCAAAATATTACGTTATAATAAAATATATTTCTTAGATTATATTTACACTCGAAAATTTTGTGAAAATAAAGCATGAAATTCATTATAATATGCGAGAAATCAGTTCAGAATTCCGTTTTAATTTTCTTTGCATATATATATATATTATATATACATATATATATATATTCTCTATATATATACTCTATTTTTGACATTTTTAATTACAAAAAGTCGACTCATCGTTATATGCTTTGAAACAACTTTCATAAGAGGATGCATTTTATTTAAAGATTTATACAATTTTTCTGAAACTGATAATGTATTTCTACTCCAATTTTCTCGTCGATTTTTTACACCTGCTAAAAGAGCTTATTTCTTCGGATGCTTTGCTTCTCTGGAATATTTAGTAGCCTTTTTACACAAGGTGGAAGACATTAATTGCATATTTTATAAATGCTTTTTTTGTAACTCGGACTGAGGACTTTGTAATGAGTCCTGTTCTTCATCAAGTAATTGCAAACAAATATCGACATATTGTATTTCAAGATTTTAGGGGAGGTATTTATTTTCCTTTTTTTTCACTCTTTCCCAAAATAAAACTTATTACTATATTATTATATTTATTTTCAAAATTCGCATCATGTTAAATTTCTTTTCCTGTTCTGCTCATAAATTCCATTAACTTCAATATAATCTGTATTTTCTCCTATTGCGTTAACAAGGGAGTAGACTCACAGAAAAAAACCCGTTCTGCTCTATTATTTATGTTTGCAATTCAAATTATTTATTTCTTGATTATTACATCTAAACTAAATTCTTACATGACAATTTATTCGTGTGGAAAAAATTTAAGGTGTAGGAGAGCTTTGCCAAACATATGTTTCATACATTATATATAAAGCTATTATTATATAAAATGATTTGACATTTTAAAGGCATTTGATATATTAGAATTTCTGAAACTTATCTGAAAGCCATACTTTTTACATAAATGAATCTATGAAAAACTATTAATGACAATTTAAAAAAAGCAAAGCGAAATTCTATAAAAGAATTTATTTCACATTCACCACATTAATTAATTTAGTTTGTAAAAATTTCAATTTTATCTCTTATTTTAAATATAGTATTGTGTTGATGTTAATGTGTCTTAAATTTAAAACATATCATTTAGAATATTTTTTTAAAATGCAATTAAATATTTATTTTTCCTTTTTATTCTATTCAAAACCTCTGGAAGTAGATGAATTTCTCACAAAGTTAAGATCAAACTTAAACACCAATTGATGTAATTTTTTTTTGCATTAATTTATTCATTCAGAAAACTGTAACGGTTGACTAACATCTCTTGGTGATGTTTGTTGCTGTAAAGTTTATGGTCCCATTTTTTTATTGCAAGAAACAGTATTCTATGTTTTTAATTTAAATGTTAGGTTTTTTTTTTTTTTTTTTTAATAATATTAACTTTATATTTTTTCTTAAATTTATGAATTTAAAAGGGATTTTAGGATCAAAGCCTTTGATGAGATGTTTTATTTCTGTATTTGCTGTTGTAGGTGAAATGCTCATAGTTCATTTATTAATAGAATAGCGATCAGTTTAGCAATTGAAACTGTGGATAATTTTAAGTTTTAGTATTCTATAAAATGAGATTTTAATGTCAGTATAAGTGCAGTATTTTATCCTTTTTATTTAAATGTTAGGTTATTTTAATAATATTAGGTTTCTAATATTTCTAATATTTACAAATTTAAAAGGGACTTCTTCTTCAAGAGAAGGTAAATAATGAGTAAATTGAAATCAATAGTAAAAAGATCTTTGAAAACAGCTATTAATCAGGATTTATTTTAGAAACTAAATACTAAAAAAATATCACCTGAAATTTATAATGCTATGGTTTGCTATTGAGTTAAAAGTTAAGTAGAATAAAATAATTTGCTTCATAGAAAAAACATAGAGAATGTGTTGGAGATCGTGAGTGGCATTCAATGGCAGTGTGAAGGATAATGAGTTATTATAAGGAATACACAGAAGTATAAATAATATATTAGCAAACTCTAATACCTTTGCAAAGACAAGAAATGCATCATAAATAAAAAAAATTGCATTATGGTCTTTTGTTTACATCAAATAAAATCCAGAAACCGCATTGTTAATCTCAGGCATTTAAACACATTGGGATAGGCTACTAACGATTACGAAGTACGACTTAAATTCTTCTTAATCTGCTCACTTCAATTGAGTAACGAATTATTTATTTCAGTTAGGCTGCTTAATTAATTGTTAGGGAGTATGAATTAATTCTTTAAAAAATGAAAACAAAATAAGAATACTTAACGGCGACGAAGAGAAAAAATAAAGTTAAAAATAAAATGTGAAAATTTTGAAAAAGAACCTTCAAATATTATGTACTTCTATGAATTTAAAATTTATGGTTGAAGAGGCCGCAGAAAAAGATCATTGATTAAAGAACAATAAACTAAAAGAAATTCATTAAATATTCATTTTTTTATTTAAAAAAAGATGCAAAATAATAATACTTCACTAATCGGCGGCATCATTTAGGTGTATAAGTAGCAGGAAAATAGGATGATGACCCTACTTCCTAATGACTTGTTGCATCAATTCGGCGTTTACTAGAGAGAGAAAAATGACGGTAAAAATCGATGCTTAAATGCACAATTAGGTAACGCAAATGGCTTAAGCGCCGGCATTGCATTTGACCCTTAGGCACCATATGCACATCGTTTCAAAGAAAGAAAACTCCCATGGACACACGAACAATCATTCTTATCCGTCAAAACTCTCTTCTACCAACATGTCCCTTCCAGGCTCAGGGTAATGGCTCGTGTTTTTCGATAAAATCATTTCAGAACACACCACTCGACCTTCATTAGTATACAACGGATAGAAGAAAAAAGGAAATGTTGTAATATATTTATATATAATATGCATTGTTATTTTCGATGTAAAATTATTCTAATCACATTTCCGTTTACTAAATTGCAGGATACAATTGACTACAATATTCCTAAGTATTTAGAATAGTGAAGAAATTTTCTTTGGAGAAATCTCTGTTTGCCAAGAACAGATTAATTGCAAAATACAGAAAAGGAAATTTTGCTTCCAGCAATTATTTGTGTTTTGCAGAAATGCGCAACATTTTTATACCTTTTTAAAAAAAATGAAATCTAAAAGATTTTTTAAATTCCCATGTGATGTCGATTAAAAATGTATTCAAAATATTGCATACAATATTTTTAAAAGTATTAACCTCGACACACCTTTAAAGAACCGTTAGTAAAAAAGCAATCACTTGAGCACTACGTCCTCCAAACCACATGCATCGGACCTTTAGTATTAAAGTCCTGTACTAAAAATTTGATTGAATAAAAGTCATGGGTTGGGGAGGAGGCTGAAGTGTAATGGAGGAAGGGAGATATTAGAGGATTAAGATTGCATTAGAATTAGTACAGGGGAAAAATTATGACATAAAAATACTCAACAAGAAAAAATATATTTTACTTTGAAAATAATCTCCAGAGGACGTCGACTTAGGAGGTGCATAGGCTTTCCCTCGCTGTATTGCGCAATGTAATGAAAAGGAGGGCAAGTCCCAAAAGAGAGGAACGAAAACCGAAGCAATTTTCATAAACAGGGAGGCGGGAGGATCTAGCGAAAAGAAAATTGCCCTCCAATGGAGTGAGTGAGTGGTATCATTTCTGTCACTGCATTAAAACCGTTTTTTTCCTTTAGGCAGAATATGATTTTTGGTTAAACTTATTGTCTAGAAATGCAAACCTACAGGGAGCTTCGCTTCAACTGAAGATATGCGTCCTTTATTAGTGGGTATTTTCCAATTTTATTATATTTATTATTTATATTTTATTATATAAAGTATTGCAGTAATGATTTTATATGTTTTCTATAAAAATCATTACTGCAATACTTTTTACTATTCTACGCTAGCGAGAAAATTAAAAGTTTTGCAAATAAATATAAAAATGTGCGTTATAAAATTTTTGCAGTAATGATGTTTTATGTTTTACCAAATATTTCGCACTGGCAAATAATAAAATAAAAAGTATTGCAAAAAGGACTTAAAAAGTAAAAGATATACGTTTTGCAGTAATGGTTTTTATGCGCTTTACTAACTTTTCTGCACTATCAAGAAAATGAAGATTTTCGCAAAATATATAAAAAGTATAAGATATAAAAAGTTTTGCATTCATTATTTTTATACGTTTTACAAACCATTTTGCACTAGAGAGAAAATAAAAAGGTTTTGAAAAAAATATAAACGTTTAAGATATGAAAATATGTGATAAGAAATGAAAGATTTTGCAGTATTCATTTTTATATGTTTTCCCAGTTCTTCTGCACAAGCGAGAAAATATAAAAGTTTTGCAAAAAAGCATAAAAAAGTAAAATATATAAAAATTATTGCAGTAATGATATTTATACGTTTTAAAAACTA